>CAUYLG010054651.1:0-79613 GCA_963573385.1 Cacajao melanocephalus | reverse complement strand
CGTGGGTGCTATACACCTTCTGCCTCATGGGCCTATGAAGGTTTCAGTAGAGGAAAAGCATGACCTGACCAGCTTTTTAAAGGACCTCTGATTGCAGAAGGGTAAGAATGGAAAAGTGTTTGTTCATGTCCTTCGCCCACCTTTGAATGGGTTTGTTTTTTTCTTGTAAATTTGTTTTAGTTCTTTGTAGATTCTGGATATTAGCCCTTTGTCAGATGGGTAAATTGCAAAAGTTTTTTCCCATTCTGTTGGTTGCTGATTCACTCTAATAATTGTTTCTTTTGCTGTACAGAAGCTCTGGAGTTTTATTAGATCCCATTTGTCTATTTTGGTTTTTGTTGCCAATACTTTTGGTGTTTTAGTCATGAAGTCCTTGCCTATGCCTATGTCCTGAATGGTTTTGCCTAGGTTTTCTTCTAGGGTTTTTATGGTGTTAGGTCTTTAATCCATCTGGAGTTAATTTTAGTGTAAGATGTCAGGAAAGGGTCCAGTTTCTGCTTTCTGCACATGGCTAGCCAGTTTTCCCAACACCACTTATGAAACAGGGAATCCTTTCCCCATTGCTTGTTTTTGTCAGGTTTGTCAAAGATCAGATGGTTGTAGATGTGTGGCATATCCTCTGAGGCCTCTGTTCTGTTCCATTGGTCTATATGTCTGTTTTGGTACCAGTACCATGCTGTTTTGATTACTGTAGCCTTGTAGTATAGTTTAAAGTCAGGTAGCATGATGCCTCCAACCTTGTTCTTTTTGCTTAGAATTGTCTTGGCTGTGTGGGCTCTCTTTTGGTTCCATATGAAGTTTAAGGTGGTTTTTTCCAGTTCTGTGAAGGGGGTATAGGTGGCTTGATGGGGATAGTGTTGAATCCATAAATTACTTTGGGCAGTATGGCCATTTTCACAATATTGATTCTTCCTAACCATAAGTATGGAAAGTTTTTCCATCTGTTTGTGTCTTCTCTTATTTCCTTGAGCAGTGGTTTGTAGTTCTCCTTGAAGAGGTCCTTTACATCCTTTGTTAGATGTATTCCTAGGTATTTTATTCTTCTTGTAGCAATTGTGAATGGCAGTTCGTTCTTGATTTGGCTCTCTTTAAGTCTGTTATTGGTGTATAGGAATGCTTGTGATTTCTGCACATTGATTTTGTATCCTGAGACTTTGCTGAAGTTGCTTATCAGTTTCAGGAGATTTGGGGCTGAGATGATGGGGTCTCCTAAATATACAGTCCTGTTGTCTACAAATAGAGACAATATGACTTCCTCCTTTGCATCCCTGGGATGAAGCCTACTTGATCATGATGGATAAGTTTTTTGATGTGCTGTTGCAATTGGTTTGCCAGTATTTTATTGAAGATTTTTGCATCTATGTTCATCATGGATATTGGCCTGAAGTTTTCTTTTCTTGTTGAGTCTCTGCCAGGTTTTGGTATCAGGATGATGTCGGTCTCATAAAATGATTTGGGAAGGATTCTCTCTTTTTGGGTTGTTTGGAATAGTTTCAGAAGGAGTGGTACCAGCTCCTCCTTGTATGTCTGGTAGAATTCAGCTGTGAACCCATCTGGACCTGGGCTTTTTTTGGTTAGTAGGCTATTAATGATGCCTTAACTTCAGCCCTTGTTATTGGTCTATTCAGGGTTTTGACTTCTTCTTAGTTTAGACTTGGGAGGGTGCAAGTGTCTAGAAATTTATTCATTTCTTCCAAGTTTACTGGTTTATGTGTATAGAGTTGTTTGTAGTAATCTCTGATGGTAGTTTGTAGTAATCTCTGATGGTAGTTTGCATTTCTGTGGAATCAGTGGTGATATCCCCTTTATCACTTTTTATTTCATCTATTTGATTCTTCTCTCTTTTTTTTGAATTAATCTGGCTAGTGGTCTGTCTATTTTGTTGATCTTTTAAAAAAAGCAGCTCCTGGATTTATTGATTTTTTTGAAGGGTTTTTGTGTGTCTTACCTCCTTCAATTCTGCTCTGATCTTAGTTATTTCTTGTCGTCTGCTAGCTTTTGAGTTTTTTTGATCTTGCTTCTCTAGCTCTTTCAATTTTGATGATAGGGTGTCAACTTTAGATCTTTCCTTGCTTCTCATGTGGGCATTTATTGCTATAAATTTTCCTCTAGACTCTGCTTTAAATGTGTCCTAGAGATTCTGGTACATTGTGTCTTCATTCTCATTGGTTTCAAAGAACATTTTTATTTCTGCCTTCATTTCATTGTTTATCCAGTCAACATTCAAGAGCCAGTTGTTCAGTTTCCATGAAGTTGTGTGGTTCTGAGTTAGTTTCTTAATCCTGAGTTCTAATTTGATTGCACTGTGGTCTGAGAGACAGTTTGTTATGATTTCCGTTCTTTTGCATTTGCTGAGGAGTGATTTACTTCCAATTATGTGGTCAATTTTAGAGTAGGTGTGATGTGGTGCTGAGAAGAATGTATATTCTATGGATTTGGGGTGGAGAGTTTTGTAAATGTCTATTAGGTTTCCTTGGTCCAGATCTGAGTTCAGGTTCTGGATATTCTTGTTAATTTTCTGTCTCGTTGATCTAATATTGACAGTGGAGTGTTAAAGTCTCTTACTATTATTGTGTGGGAGTCTAAGTCTCTTTGTAGGTCATTAAGAACTTGTTTTATGTATCTGGGTGCTTTTATATTGGGTGTGTATATATTTAGGACCATTAGCTCTTCTTGTTGCATTGATCCTTTTACCATTATGTAATGCCCTCCTTTGTCTCTTTTGATCTTTGTTGGTTTAAAGTTTATTTTATCAGAGACTAGGATTGCAACTCCTGCTTTTTTTTTTTTTGCTCTCCATTTGCTTGGTAAATCTTCCTCCCTCCCTTTATTTTGAACCTATGTGTATCCTTGCACGTGAGAAGGGTATCCTGGATACACCACACAGATGGGTTTTGACTTTTTATCCAATTTGCCAGTCTGTGTCTTTTGATTGAGACATTTAACCCATTTACATTTAAGGTTAATATTGTTATGTGTGAATTTGATCCTGCCATTTTGATGCTAGCTGGTTGTTTTGCTCATTAGTTGACGCAGTTTCTTCATTATGTCGATGCCCTTTACCATTTGGTACGTTTTTGGAGTGATTGGTACTGGTTGTTCCTTTTTAAATTTAGTGCTTCTTTCAGGAGCTCTTGTAAGGCAGGCCTGGTGGTGACGAAATCTCTGAGCAATTGCTTGTTCATAAAGGATTTTATTTCTCCTTCGTTTATGAAGCTTAGTTTGGCTGGATACGAAATTCTAGGCTGAAAGTTCTTTTCTTTAAGGATGTTGAGTATCTTCCCCACTCTCTTCTGGCTTGTAGGATTTCTGCCGAGAGATTCACTGTGAGTCTGATGAGCTTCCCTTTGCGGGTAACCCGACCTTTCTCTCTGGCTGCCCTTAGCATTTTTTCCTTCATTTCAACCCTGGTGAATCTGACGATTATGTGCCTTGGGGTTGCTCTTTTTGAGGAATATCTTTGTGATGTCTGTATTTCCTGGACTTGAATATTGGCTTGCCTTGCTAAGTTGGAGAAGTTCTCCTGGATAATATCCTGAAGAGTGTTTTCCAGCTTGGATTCCTTCTCTCCGTCACATTTAGGTACACCTATTAAATGCAGATTAGGTCTTTTCACATAATCCCGTATTTCTTGGAGGCTTTGTTCATTTCTTTTTACTCTTTTTTCTCTAATCTTGACTTCTCACTTTATATTTCATTGAGTTGATCCTCAATCTCTGATATCCTTTCTTCTGCTTGGTCAATTCAGCTATTGAAACTTGTGTATGCTTTGTGAAGTTCTCATGTTGTGTTTTTCAGCTCCATCAATTCATTTATATTCTTCTTTAAGCTGTTTATTCTCATTAGCATTTCGTCAAATCTTTTTTCAAAGTTCTTAGTTTCTTTGCATTGGGTTAGAACATGTTGTTTTAGCTCAGAGAAGTTTGTTATTACCCACTTTCTGAAGCCTGTTTCTATCAATTCATCAGACTCATTCCCCATCTAGTCTTGTTCCCTTGCTGGTGAGGAGTTGTGATCCCTTGTAGGAGGAGAGGCATTCTGGTTTTGGGTGTTTTCATCCTTTTTGCTCTGGTTTCTTCCCATCTTTGTGGATTTATCTACCTGTGGTCTTTGTAGTTGGTGACTTTTGGATGGGGTCTCTGAGTGGATGTCATTTTTGTTGATAATGAAGTTATTTCTTTCTGTTTTTTAGTTTTCCTTCTAACAGTCAGACCCCTTTGCTGTAGGACTGCTGGTGGTCCACTCCAGACCCTGCTTGCCTGGTGATCACCTGTGGTGGCTGCTGAACAGTAAGGGTTGCTGCCAGTTTCTTCTTCTGTTATCTTTGTCCCAGAAGGATACCTGCCAGATGTCAGCCTGAACTTTGATGTGTCTCTGTATATACAGGGGTTGGGGAGGCACTTAAGGAGACAGTCTATCCCTTATAGGAGCTCAAGTGCTGAGCTATGAGCTCTGTTGTTCCATTCAGAGCTGCTGGGCAAGGTATGTTTAAGTCTGCTGCAGTGGAACTCATAACCGCCTTTTTTTTTGCAGGTGCTCTGTCCTGGGAAGGTGGGGCTTTATTTATAAGTTCCTGTTGTGCTGCTGCCTTTTTTCAGAGATGCCCTGCCCAGCGAGGAGGTAGTCTAGTCATGGTCTGGCAGCAGAGGTGTTGCTGAGCTGCTCTGGGCTCTGCCCAGCTGCTGTGTGAACTTCCTTGCGGTTTTATTTATAGAGATATAGTTAGAACTGCCCTCGGTAATGGCTGTCTGCCTCAGTAATGGCTGTCTGCCTCAGTAATGGCGGACTGTCTCTGTAAAGGCGGACTGTCTCTGTAATGGCGGACTGCCTCGGTAATGGCGGATTGCCTTGGTAATGGCAGACTGCCTCGGTAATAGTGGACTGCCTCGGTAGTAGTGGACTGCCTTGGCAATGGTGGACGCCATTCCCCCAACAGAGGTGGACCGTACTGGGTCCAGCTGTGCTTGCTGTGAAATTCTCAATCCAGAGCGTTTCAGATTGCTGGTCTTTGTGGGCATGGGACCCGCCAAGCCAGATTACCTGGCTCCCTGTTTCAGACCCCTTTTTTTTCAGTGGAATGGGCAACTCTGTCTCTCAGGCATTCCAGGCGCCCGTTGAAACGGCTGCCCAGATTTGTGTGAGTTTTTGTGTGGAGACCCACTGCACCAGCTGAAACAGCCATGCTGAAAACTCATGACACTTTTCCTCCTGGGAATCTCCTGGTCTATGGGCAGTAAAAACTTGTTTGGAAATGCGGTGATCACTCACCCTCTGCATTCTCGCTGAGAACTGCACTCCAGAGCTGTTCCTATTCAGCCATCTTAGATCATCTTTCAAGGCTACAACTTTTGAGGATTTTTGTCGGATTTTCAGACCTGAAGGAGGGGAGTTTTTTTCCTACCTTTCCCCCTTTCATTTCTAATTTGCTTTCAACCAAATATCCCCACTGTATTTTGTATATAATAATAAAAAGTTGACAACAACTGAAATAGTCAACAGCAGAGGACGATTTAAGTCAATCACAGTGCATCCATGTAATGGAATGCCAGGAGAGTGTAAGAAAGGTGTGACAGAAATGCATCTGTTCACCTGGAAAAATCACAGTGACTAGACTGATTTTCCATTTTGTGGAATTGCATGTCTTAAAATTGTTTTATTAACATTAAATACACTTAAACTTTATCTATAACATATATATAGCTATAAACAGCAGTTAAGCAATACCCTCTTGCCACCATGCATCTAACAGCAGAGCCACCAGGGCCTTGGAATGCTGTCCCTCAGCACGGCCTCTTCCTAATTTGGTTTCTCTCCCTCCCACCTGTGTCCCAGAACCACTCTTCTGATTTGTTTGCTGATTATTCTTTTAGAATTGTAGGTCACATACTTGATTTCTTCGTGTATTGTCTGGGGTGCATTTTTAAACTTTCTTAAATAGAACCATAACTATGCATTTTCTTCTGTGTCTTGCTTTTCTTCTATAACATGTTTCTAGGATTCATCTGTGTCACCACATGTAGCAGTCATTCATTTATTTTTACTGATTTTGTTTTTATTAGTTCTTCTGTTGGGCATCCCAGGAACGATTTTCTGCTTTTTTGCTATAGGGAGCAGTGCTGCTAATGACCATTCTTATAACTGTCTCCCGGTACATGGAGATGCATTGTTTTCCTAACTCATCATTTGACCAAATTGACACCAAGATGGATTTTTTTAATGAAATTATTTCTAATCAAATTCTCCCACAGTAGTGCTGAGGGAGGGGGTCTGGGGGCTGAGGGCCTGTTGGCAGCTTTTGGAGGTGGCAGAAACACTTTGGAAATTGGGGCTAGTGGTCCTGCCAGTAAAGGGGGCTAGATATCCCTGAACTTACTCTTTCTCCTGTGTTTCCCTTTGCCAACTCCTGCCGTTCACTCTCAGCACACACCCTGGGCCTTCAGGATTTGTCTTCCTGCCCTAAGGGCAGTTTGATTTTCATTGGAGGAGATGGGTTGAGAGCGTGGGCTCTGGGGTCTTAGCCCTGCTGCTTACTTGCTGCGTACTGAACCTCCCTAAGCTTCAGTTTCCTCATCTTTGTAATGAGGATGATTCCAGTCCCTGCCCCATGGGGTTGAAGTGAGGACTCGCAGACACAATGCATGTGGTGTATTCAGAGCAGTGCCTGGCACGCAGCTGCCACTTCACATGGGGTGGCTATTGTTATTGTTATATCCTCTCCCTACCCTGCTCAGACTCATGGGGAAAGGCCTGTCCCTTCCCCTAGGGACTACCCCTTGTCCTCTGAGGTCGGAACTTTAACAAGAAGCTGAGCTTTCTCTTCTAGGTACCTGCAAATCTTATGTCATTTGAGTAAGTCTCTGCAGGATGTGGCGTGACTTCAGAGGCTTCTGGGAACCCAGGCTGGGCCTGGTGGTGAAGAGCAGTCCTGGGCACAGGCTGTGAGCCAGGGTGCTGGGAAACTCACAGCTGGACTCAGGGGACATGGCCTGTGGCCTCACCATCCCAGAGGGCTCCACCAGTGCGGGATCCACCTGTCAGTCCCCAGCGACTTTCATGACACTCATTCTGCAGCACCGCCTCTCGAGGTGGTGGTCAGACCCCAAACTGTACACCCCACTCTCCGTCTCTTGGCCCACCACCTGCTTCTGCGACTAGAGAGCACTCAGCCCATGTTGGGTTCTCAGTGCTCTCTGCTGCGCAAAGTGGACAGTGCTCTCTACTGCACAGAGTGGACAGCGAGAGGGGCCCGAGAGAAGAAACAGCTGTGGAACAGGCTTTTTACACCCCAAGTGCATGGGGTTGCTCGCCCACAGGGCTGCCTCAGATTTTGTACAACCCCAAAGCGTCCTGTGCGTGTGCGTGCTATACGTGTGTGTGAGTGAGTGTGAACTTTTCAAGAAACATGCATTTTGGCACAAGACTTGTGACATCACACACTTCATTCGCTTTGAGGCCCTGCTTTAACCTTGAGTTATAGCCCTGTCCACCGAGGAAGGTCAGAGTGAGAGCCTAGATTCGTCCTGTGTTAAGGGTCCCTTGCATTCTTTTACTGTAAACAAACAATGCCTTAAATTGTGTCTTGTTTTCTGTTCCTATGGGTGCTATTCATCTGGAAGGCCTGCTCCCTGGGGCCCCGGGTCCCTTCCAGGCCTCTTTCCTGTCAGCCCTTCTGAGACAGGACCTGGCTTCAGGACCGTGGACTGGGCTGCTGGCCTGCTTGCTTCTTCCTTTCCCCATTCCTAGCACTGCCTGAGGCCCTCCTTTTCTCACCCTCCCACCATGCCAGAATGGGAAGTTGTGATGCTGCAGCTCCGAGGTCAATATGCTCATAGGGATCAGCTGTGCAGAAGCCACAAGGTGCCAACCTCTTCCCGCAGGGCAAGGCCCGTGCCCCCATCATCTTACCCCTTTGCCTCCACTGCCAGGGTGGGGCCCACCAAGATTCCTGATCACGACAGGAAGCTGAGTGGCCCTGAGGCCTTAAGCTTCCCCAGTCTTGGCCCCAAATGCAGTCACCAGCAAGTTTTCCACTTTCCAAGTCCAAGGGCACAATTGTTGATGACTGTGGGACAAGAGAGCAAAGCCCACAACCTCTGCATTCAGTTAGGAGCTCTTCACATGAACCATGTCTTTATCTGTCACCTTTTTTCACATTTTAAAGTGAATTTTATTTTGCACAAATACATTATTCAAAAAAATAAATTACTCTTTATCACAATATCTTCTCTTCCCCCTTCTCCTTTAGTTTGGATAGTCTAACTCTGAGAAGTTAATCCTTAAACAATTTTCTGAAAAAGACTGACTTTCTGGGTCCTTGCAGCTATCATGGTTTCAGAGCTCACACTAATCAGGCATCAAGCTACCCTCAAGAGTTTCTGGGCTGGATGCTTCAAAACAACATCTACACCAGTAAACTGTAATAGGTCAATTTCAAAATGACCAAAAGACCCACCACTGTATTTTGACCAAATAATGACAACTTCTCTAAAAATTTGAATGACTTGGTGAGGAAAGTAGTTGTCATCAGGGTCTCATTTTGTAGTTGAGCCTTATTCTGCTTAGTAATAAATCTTCCTTTTGAACAAAGACTAGAGTACTTTCCTGCTAAGAGAAACTCCAGGTGATAAAGCTGATGCCATTAACCTTGACACTGGGTGCTTTGCACATCCATGCGGATGGTGCACCTAATTCTTCTGATGACTATTCAAATCAGCATCTAGAGGCTGAATGACAATGCCAGACACTCCAGACACCTTTAACAGAACCATGCAGTGTTAACACTTTAACGTACACTGAATCGGATTCTACCTGTTAACTTTTTAAAAAGTGATAAGTTTGGATGAAAGTGCAAGACGTGGAACATCAACTACTTATTTTCCTTGGGGTTTTCCACCATGCAAACTGTCCTAGTTTTTCACATATGAGGTATAGATGCCAATCCAAAACCCCAGAATTTCAGGCACCACAAAAACAGGTAATTTTCTGCCCCTTATAAATTTGTCTTTTCTTTCACAAATGTCTCTTAGCCTAATTTGAAATAGCACAATCACAATTCAAAATGGTTTAGTCTTCTCACTAATTGATTCTGCTACCACATCCTCTCCCAAGAGCATTGTTAGCTTGGACTCCTGAAGAATCTCTTTAGACTTGGTTGGCAAAAGCCTTATAGAAGCTCTAACAGCCTTGAACACACCAGAAGAGTCCTGGAGATAAAGCTGGAAGATGCTCAGCTCTCTAAGCAGGGGCTTGGGCCAAGCATGAGCTTTAAGTACTGATTGTCTTCCCAGTGTTGGTTTGTCCTCAAGCTGCAGGAACCCTGAGAGCCTGAGACAGAGGGGGCCAGGCACCGACCACAAAGCGTGAAAGTCCATGGGTGGATTCTCCCCTTGGAGGGAAGCATTTCTAGTTTTTGCTCCTTGACTGTCCAGAGTGCACAAATGTTTATGAAGCCATTGAAGGGATTATTTCTTGTATATGCTGTATTTTTTTAAGCAAATGGATCATGGCATCCCAAAATGAAAGTTATAGAAAGCTATCTACACATGTGGCGCTGGTAGCTGGTAACATTGTTGTCCCAAGAACAACTCACTCACCTCTCTCCCTAGGACTAATTTTTGTCCCTCTCAGTTGAACATGTTTTGTCATTCAAGATCAGTCAAGTGCATTCTGGCAACTGAAATACTTGATGGAGGATTAGTATGGTAGAGAGCAGTAGAAATCTTGTTCTAACTGTGCCCAGTGAGAGACTTTGGCCCTCTCCCTCCCTGCAAGGCTGTAGAACCTGAGGAAGTAGATACTTGAAGAGATTCTGTTTAGGAAGGAACTCATTCTCTTTTGCCAATTGAATTTATAGAGCATTTTTTTTTTCTTACCAAGATGGCCAGTATCATCTAGGCCCACCTCCCAAGCCCCAAGAGGTGTACCTTTTAGGATGCCATTTTACAGGTGGAAATGCTCTTGTTAAACAGGAAGTCACTTGCAAGCAACATCTGCTGTGTTCCTCAGGCGGGGCCCAGAGCCCTTCCCCCACACTGCTGATGTCCTTAACTGCTGGGAAGCATTGCCAAAAACACAGCCATCTAGTTTGTGACCCCATAAATGACTTAAATGAGCTTTACATCATTTTGACATGTCAAGTGGTTTCATGTTTAAATAAAAAAAATTCCTAGTCCTTTAGAAATAACAGATTCTCTGCACAAAACCACCCATTCATTTGCATCACTAGCGAGTGCTGCCTGTGCTAAGAACAAGTCACATCTGATCCCTGCCCTCATGGACCTGACCACTCAACAAATAGTCCCCACCACACGTATCTCCTTAGGCAAGACTTTGCCTCTCTTCTAGCCCTGAGTATAAATCCTGTGCAAAGACTCCTCCAGCAAAGCATCAAAAGACTCAACAGACTGAATGGCCTCTTGATCTGCGAGTTCAGTTGCAATGAGGATGAAGTGACTATCCTAGAGGCTGATTGGCCCAGAAGAGCCAGGCACAGAGCTGCAGTTGGGCATGCCGAGGATGCCAAAGGTGGAATGAGAGAATAGGGTCAGAATGTCACAGTATTTGCTCCATAGGTTTTTGTTTTTAATTTCAATGTCAAATACAACGACAGTATGAGCGAGAACTGCATTTTCTTGGGTGTTGAGAACTTGTACCATGGACTTGAGACATGGGCAGCCTCAAAACCCTGCTTACAGCAGCAACACAGGAGATCATCTGTCCATTCTATAACCATTAATCTCTTTATCCATTTCTGAACGACTGTGACTATTCAGTAATGAAATAATAGTAATTAATTTATTAGTATGGTATAATCTTTAATAAATTTTGTGCCAAAATGCATGGTTTTCCACTTAGCATTCAAAATGTTGCATAGAGAGTAGTTTTCAATTTCTTATATACTCTTCAAAGTAAGTTGAAAATCAGTTTCTACATTTTAATTCGTTTCTTGTTAAATCTGTTGCACTCTCCTGGGCTGTCTTTTTTTCCAGCAGACCCCTGCATGCTGTTGTGTAAGGACTTTCTCTAATTCTTGTGAATTGTCTCACCCGCAGTAACCACTGAACATCGGCCCTCTGTGGGGTTCTTTAGATTTTTGGTGAAGTATTTTGTTACCTCAGTCTTGTATCAAGTTGCTGTATTTTTCAGCTTGTTACATTGATAATAATTATTTCACTAATTAAATACTTTCATGTACAAACATCTTTGTTTACTTTGAAATTAAATGTGTTTTCCAATGAATATCGCTCAGTTTATTAAAATCACACACATTCACTTAGCAAACAGTTGCTGTTTCAGATAGACACAAAGGAGGAATAGGGTGCCCAAAACTTAGCTAGGAGAGAACTAGAACATTAAAACCATGCAGGAGCAGTGTCCTCAGGAAGGGGTAAGCACTCCAGGGAGAGAGGCAGGAGACCTGGGGATGCTTTAGAGGGCAGTGGGTATTTGGAAGTTCAGTTCAGGGACTGCAGAACACATGAAGGCTGGGGGCAACAGGGAGACAGAAATGAGAAGGAGCAGGATGAGGCTGGGAAAAGGTTGGCAACCTGATCTGACAGAGTGAAGGTTTTCTGGGAATAATGGGATTTAAGTCTGAAAAGATACGTTGGGAGAACTTCATGATGTTAGGCAGAAACCCAGAACTCCACTATACCTCATTGGAGAAAAAGGAGGGCTGTCTTAAAGGGGTTACCTCATGGAAACCTGAGGGGAGGACCAGAGGCATCTCCAGAGGGGCTGGAAGGAGAAATGGAAGTCCTCCTCTACATCTTTCTCTCAGTGCTATCTGGGCAGCCCCTTCATTCTCTCACAACGGAGTTCAGGCCTTACCAAGAAAGAACCTGGAAGTCATTGAGGAAATGTGCACCGGGGGGTGATGTGATCCAAGTTGACCATAGGATCCACTGGCCCTGACTGCCTCCGTTTCCCAGCCAGTGCCTTCCAAAGCTGCAGTGGCCAGTCCTCCAAGCACAGGTTCCCCCGACAAGCGCACTCCTCAGGCTCTGCTCCACCATCCCAGTTCCAGGCCCGCGTGGCCACACCTTCCTAGCTGCGACAAAGCCCTGCTTGCTGAGGTAGCCCTAGCTCACCTCCTCCTCCTGATTTAGGCGGCACGGTGGCCCCAGCTTTACCCAGATGGGGTCGCTGCCCTCAGTCACAGTGCAGTGTTCAAGGGCCCTGATAAGAATGCATTTGACTCAGAAGTGAGGATGGGGTTGGGTGTTGTCACAGTTGGAAACTCACAGTCAAGACTCGAACCCACAACTGGTATCCTGCGAAGCTCCAGCCCCTTACAGGCGCCACAAACGGCCACCAGGCGACAGCAGTACCTCCCCTTGATGGATGGCGGGATCCCCGAGCCAACGCAGACCGGACGGCGGAACGCCCACTTTAGCCACGGGTGCGGGAATCCTACCCGGCGCGGAGCCTGCGCGCGGGGCGGAGGCGCGGGAGGAGGGGAGAAGGGGCGGTAGCTGGGCGGGGCCACCCAGTGTGGGCGGGGCCTCTCGCGGGTGGGGCGGGGCTGTGGCGGGTCCTGTCTGAGCAGAACTGAAGAGGCGGTGGAGTTGGGTCTGGACGCGGACTGGGGGCTTCGGAGGGAAAAGGCGGGGTTCCAGGGGGCGGGGCCAGGCCTGTGGGCGGGACATGGGAGAGGAGGGCCCGAGGGGCGGAGCTACAACAGAAAGGGCCAGGAGGTGCTGAGGTGAGGAGGGGCCGAGCTGCAAGGGGCTACGCTCGAGGAAGCGGAGGTTTGGGGTGAGGGCGAGAGCCTTGAGCGAGCTCAGTAGCTCAGGGGTAGGTGAGCGGGGCCTGGGTCTGTGCTGAGGGGCAAGCAGCAGGAGGGGCGGGGTCGTGGACTGGACACAGTCGAGGACAGGGTTGGCGTTTTGGCCCTGTGAGCCCCGCAGAGGTGCGGAAAGCCGGTGGCAAGAACCAGGAGGGACTGGCGCGGGAGGGGCGTTACCGGAGCGCGGGGCGGGGCGTGGGCGGGGCTTGCTCCGGGCTAAGGGCGCCCGGCGAGCAGAGCTGGAGTTGGGAGCGGGGCCGGGGCGGGACGGGGGCGGGTCCTGTAACAGGCTGAGCGGGCGCGGGGCGGGGCCGGGACAAGGGTGAGCGGGTGCGGGGCGGTGCTTGGGCCTGGCAGAGGGTCCTGGCAGGCTGGGGTTCGGGGCGGGGCCTGGACCAGGATGAGAGGCGCGAGGCGGGCTGGGCCATGGTTCAAGGCGGGGCAGGGGCGGGGCCTGGACCCGGCGAGGGGCATGGGGCGGGGCGCGGGTTGCGGCGCGCGAGCCGAGCGGCCGGCCGAGGCCCGAGCCCACCCGAGTGCGCACGAGCCCGCGGCCCCCGCCCCGGGCGATGGAGCCGGAACCCGGCGGGGCAGCCGCGGCGCTCCTGCGGCAGAAGAGGGCGGCGCTGCGGCGCAGGGGGTGCTCCTTCGAGAGTCCAAGGTACCGCGGCCGGGGAGGGGTGCGGCCGGGCGGAGCGCCGGCCACGTGGGGGGATGGCGTTGTGAAGGAACAGCGGCGTGAGGCCGAGGCGTGGGAAGGGTCGGCGAAGGCTCTGAGGAGATCGGGCGTGGAGCTTGGGCCGAGCGGCGTGGGCTGTGAGAGGGGCCGGGCCGTCGGGCTGGAGGTGCGGGGACTGGTGTCGGGCGTCCAGAAGCTTCCGTCCTGTGGCAGGCCCCGCGTGCCCGCAGCTTCGTCCGGTCACGGGCTGAGGAGAACGTGCCCTGCCCGCCTCTGGTAAATACTCAAGGGCAAGGTCGAGAGCTCGCCCCTCGGTCCACCGGGAGCCTCCTTCCTGCGCCCCACGTGCCCCGGCAGCTGCACACCTGCTGCCTCCGCGCTCCGGCCCGTCCCCCGCTCCCCTCTCCCTCGCGATGCCGCCCTCTGCCCGGGCCGCCGGTGCCCCTCGGCTGGTCTTCCCCCGGGGCTTCTCCCGGGACGACCGCCGCCCGGCTCCGAGCCTGGCCCCACAGACGCGTCTTCCCCGCTGCGGCACGTGCCCTCCCTCGGCTTCCCTGGCATTCCTTGAACTTGGAGCGGATTCTCCTGCTTCGAAGTCGCTCAAGTCAGCCCTACCATTTTCTCAGGTCTTGGAGGTGACTCCAGCAGCTTCTCAGCCACACTTCCTGTCTCTGTTCTGACACCTGTGAAATCCACACCCCACCCGGCCGCAGAAGGGGTCTCCCTAAAGCGGTGACTTTGCCCTTCGCGGCCAGCACCCCTTGAAGAGCTCCCCATCGCCCACAGCAGTGGTAGGGACCAGAGCGGGGGACTCCGGCTCCCACTGAGGCCAAAAAGAGGGGTCCATTGCTAGTATAAGAAGCAAACTAACCAGGATCCTTACTTAAGATGAGGTACGGGGCCTTTGACTTGGCCTTTTCCCTCCATCCTCAGTTCTTGACATTCCCTGCCTCACCCTTGGCACTCCAGCAGTACTGGTGAGCCTGACATATAAGCATCGCGGGGACAGGGACCAGAGCTGTCCTGGTCACTGCTGGGTGCCCAGCGCTGGCTCAGGCCTGGCCCATGGGACATCAACTGTGTGTTGAAGGAATCAGTGTCTAACCCGCTGGTTTTTCCTCCCTTGTGCTGCGCTGTTTCTCATCTGTTCCCTTTTTCATATCACACTCTTTTCTCTACTTAGAATATTCTTTTCCTCTGTATGCGCCCACCCCTCCTTCTTCGGAAGTCTTCCTTGAACCCTAGATTGAGCTCTTTGCTGTATCAATAATCTGTGCGCCTGTCTTCGAGTCCACGTAAGACTGTGTGTAATTACCCAGGTAGTATGTCTCCCCTAGTAGAGTGGGAGAACCAGCCAGATAAGGTATCTGTTCTCATGGTGCTTACACACTTGTTGTTAGAGCATGAAGGACGTGAGAAATTGAACCAAGGGATGAGGCTGAAGAGACAAGATGGAAGCTGGATCCCTCAGGCCTGAAGTGGAATGCACGGAGCAGCGCTGTCCCATGGAATTTTCTGAAATGATGGAAACCCTCTGTAATCCATGCTATCTGTTATGGTAGCCACTAGCCACCTATGGCCATGGAGCACTTGTAATGTGACTAGTTGAACTAAGGAACTGAATTTTACATTTTATTTAGCTTTAATTAATTTAAATAACCGCCTAGGACTAAAGTCTGTTATATTGGGCAGTGCCAGTTTAGAAAATGTTTCTCTTTCTTTGAATTCCCACATTTATTACCCTCTCCTTTGTCTTCATAACCTTGCACCTGAAAGACTAGTGCCTTCCTGGCCTCCAGAGTTTTCTTGTTCTCTACTTGGTTCTACATGACATTATCTTATCAGCTGTAGGATAATAATGATTACCATTTTTTCTTACTGTAAAACTAATTTGGGCCAGGTGCGGTGGCTCATGCCTGTAATCCCAGCACTTTGGGAGGCTCACGTACCTGGATCATTTGAGGTCAGGAGTTCGAGACCAGCTGGACCAACGTGGTGAGATTCCATCTCTACTAAAAATACAAAAATTAGCCAGATATGGTAGGCACCTGTAATCCCAACTCCTAGGAGGCTAAGGTAGGAGAATCACTTGAACCCGGGAGGCAGAGGTTGCAGTGAGCTGAGATTGTGCCACTGCACTCCAGCCTGGGTGACAGAGTGAGACTGTCTCAAAAAAAAATCTGTGGCTGGGCACAGTGCCTCACACCTGTAATCTCAGTGCATTGGGAGGCTGAGGCAAGAGGATCACTTGAGGTCTCAGGAGTTCGAGACTAGCCTGGGCTACATAGCAAACCCCATCCCTACAAAAAATTAAAGAAATTATCCAGGTATGGTGGCACACGTGTGTAGTCTCAGCTCCTCTGGAGGCTGAGTCAGGAGGATCACTTCAGCCCAGGAGTTTGAGGTTACAGTGAGCAGTGATTACACCACTGCACCTCAGTCTGGGCAACAGAGCAAGACCCTATCTCAATAAAATAAAATAAATCAATTTGTGTTTGTGAGAAGAAATCTGAAAAATCAGGAAAAATATAAAGAGGATAATTAAATTTTTTATTTACCCATAATACCACTAGGTATCAACTAGCCCTCTTTCTTAGCTATTTATGTGTATATTTATATTAACGTTTTAATTTGCTTTTCCACTTAATGTAGTATAAGGATTTCCATAACACTTAAATATTTCTGAAATCTATTTTAAATTGCTGCCTGGTATTCTGTCATGTGGATATATTGCCATGTATTTATTGGACGCATGTAGTTTACTCACAGTTTTTCACTCTTACTAAAGATGCATTTGTGGGGTCTTTTTGGCATTTATATTTATATATATATATATATATATTTTAATTGTACTTTAGGTTCTGGGGTACATGTGCAGATCATGCAGGATTGTTGCATAGGTACATACATGGCAATGTGGTTTGCTGCCTCTATCCCCCGTCACCTATATCTGGCATTTCTCCCCATGTTATCCCTCCCCAACCTCCCCACACCTGCTGTTCCTCCTCTAGCCCACCCCCAACAGACGCCAGTGAGTGTTGCTCCGCTCCCTGTGTCCATGTGTTCTTATTGTTTAACACCCACCTATGAGTGAGAACATGCAGTGTTTGATTTTCTGTTCTTGTGTCAGTTTGCTGAGAATGATGGTTTCCAGATTCATCCATGTCCCTACAAAGGACACAAACTTAAGATGCATTTGTTTAGGTATGAAGAGGTTCTCTTTTATAAAGAGTTCATCATAAATTTGTAGAAGTGATGGGAGTTATTGGATCAAAGAAAATGAACATTTTAAAGCCTGTCAAAGCATAAAGCTAAATTCCTCAACAGAGAGTTGTGCCAATTTATAGTCCTCCAAAAGCATATGAGTATGCTTGTTTTTTCCCATCCTTAACACTAGGCATTATCATTTGTAAATATTTGCCAAAGTGGTAGCTTGTTTTAATTCAAATTTCTTTGTTTCATAGTGAGGTGAAACTTTTTATCATATCCATAATTTATACTTATTTTTGTGAAATATAGATGCATACACTTTGTCTGTTTTCCTTTGGAATGCTTATGCTTTCCTTATTGAATTGAAACACTTTTTATTTATTAACGAAATTAATTGTTTGGGTCAAATATGTAGCAAATATTTTTTCCAGTTCATTATTTACATCTTTATTTTCTTTATGGTGGTTTTTGATAAAGCTTTTTAAAATTGTGGTTGTTGTTTTAAAATGATGTAGTTAGATCTTCTTCCTGTGTATACTTTTTTGTTTTATGTGCGTGGTTTTTTTTTTGTTTGTTTGTTTGTTTTGACACAGAGTCTCGCTCTGTCACCCAGGCTGGAATGCAGTGGCTCAATCTCTGCTCACTGCAACCTCCACCTCCTGGGTTCAAGCAATTCTTCTGCCTCAGCCTTGAGTAACTGGGATTGCAGGCGTGTGCTACCACGCCCGGCTGATTTTTGTATTTTTTAATAGAAACAGGGTTTCACCATGATGACCAGGCTGGTCTTGAACTCCTGACCTCAAGTGATCTGCCCGCCTTAGCCTCCCAAAGTACTGGGATTACAGGCGTGAGACATCACACTCGGCACTCTTTATGCTTAAGTACAAGTGAATTCCTTAAAACAGATAAAAGTTCATCTATACCTTCTCCCCTTATTTTTGCTGCTTAAACTACCTCCTTAATCAATCAATCCAAATTACCTCACAACCTTGACTGTGTGTCAGAATCACCTGTGGACCATCTTAGCCATACAGGTGCATATGGGTGCCCCTGCTCCAGGCCTGTTGATTGATTCAGAAAGTCTAGGGTGGCACTGGGCCTGTGGATGTTCAGAAAGCTCTGCAGGTGCTTCAGAGGCAAGGCATCTGCCTCAATTATGGGACTGTTGCCAGACTTAGCCTCCTTTATCCAGAGTCCTTAATTTCTTCTCATTTCCTGTTATATTAATTTGTATTCATTTATTTTTGAGACAGGATCTCACTCTATTTCCCAGGCTGGAGTGTAGTGGCACAGTTATAGCTCACTGCAGCCTTGAATTCCTGGACTCAAGCAGTTCTTCAATCCCCCACCTCCCGAGTAGCTGAGACTACAGGTGAGCGCCACCATGCCCAGCTAATTTTTAAAATTTTGTATAGAGACTTGGTCTCACTTTGTTTCCCAGGCTGATCTCACACTCCTGGCCTTAAGCTATCCTCCTGCCTCAGCTTCCCAAAGTGCTGGGCTACAGGCCTGAGCTATCACATCCAGCAGTTTAAATGCCTTATGTTTAGGAGGCCCTTATTTACCTAAGCATCTTGTTGGCATCAGGGAAGAAAGGCCTTATTTTCACTTTAGCAACTCTACTGGCTAAATATCTGGTTTCAGCTCTGAAAACTAACTAGCCTGCGGACTCAACAAACTGATGAATGTAGAGGCGAAGGGAATAGCCCAAGCATTAGGCCTCCAGGCAGGGACAGTGAGAGACTAGCTGGGAAACCTAGAGGCAGTAGAGTAAGACACTTACGCTGTTAAACCACTTGCCCTAGATGTGTTTGCCATCATTTTGTAGGAAGCACATCAGATAGTGTTCAGGAACAAGGGCTTTGGAGTGAGACGGACTTGGGTTTTAGTTTCTGTCTTTTCATTCACCACATGTGAACTTGGACAAGTTGCGTAACCCCTCTGAGCCTTGGTTAACTCCTTTATAAAATGACCTGCCTCCAAGTATTCTTGTCAGCTTTTGGTGAACTAATTGATGCAAAGTGCTAAAAACAGTGCCTGGCACAAAGCTTTAGTAAATGATAACTGCTCTGGACAAAAATGACAAACATTCACATAAAAGTTCTCAACCCTTTCCTCCCCTTGCCTGATTGAAACTTTAGCTTTGCCCATTCAGTTTTTCCTCCTCCGCTGCCCTCAGAACAAGGTTCTGCTTTGCTTTGTTGCATTTTTGAGCTGCAGATTTAGGAAGAGAGGGGGTGAGGAGAAGGACAATAGGGACCTAGGGCAATGGTTAGGATTCACTGAGCAAAACTTTTAGGGGTGTTGAGAGGTGAGACATACAGGAAAACCTACTTTGTGTGAGGGAGGCTAATACAAGCAAATGGTATTTTAAGACATTTATCTGTTATCTTTTGTCCTTTAGTGGTGATCAAGAACTTGATGAACCAGAGTTATTTTAAATTGTTTTCTATTGCTGAGTTGTTCATTTTGGCTGCAAAATTTCATGGAGGCCAAACCACATGTGAGCTACAACATGAACAGGGTTATATATTAGGATTGAATTTGTGAGGTAAATCCTGAAGATCAGCTAATCTCAACTTTGAATGGAACTATAGACATCACCTATGTCAGCTGCTCAGACAGTGCTTCTCAAAGTGTGGTCCCTGGACCAGCAGCATCAGCATTCCCTAAGAATTTGTTAGAAATACAAATTCTCAAGCCTCACTCCAAATCTTAGTTGGAATCTGTGGAATGGGGCTCATGAAACTGGGTCAGATTGCTAGTACACTGGTTCTCAAACAGAACATACATAGGAGGAAGGGCTTCTTAAAACCCAGTTACCTGGGCCCCACCTCCAGAGATTCTGATTCACAGGGTCATCAGTGGGTTATATGAATCTGTGTTTCTAACAAGCTCCTAAGTAATGCTATACTACTGGCCCAGGGACATAAAGTACTTCAAACACTAACCCTCCGGGTAATACCGGAATCCTTCCTGCAACAACGTTTGTAGTTGATCATCCATCTTCTGTTTCTTACATCTAAGGTCCAAGAGTCTACCACTTCATAAAGCAAGTCTTTTTAGTATTGAACAGCTGCATTATCTTTCCCTAAGAGTGAAGTCAAAGCTTGCCTCGTTATTCTTGCCGCCCATTACTCGTGATTCTCTCATGACTACTTGCAGTACCAGTGCTTGTACGGCGGATTCCAGGTGTAGCCTCAATCCTCAGGTGGCTCTTACCCAATTGTAATCACCATTCAACACTTCTCTTTCAGCTACTGAAGCAGGACTAGTAACACAACATCCTTTCTGTTTGTCTTTTTTAAAAGACAGAGGTTTACTCTGTTGCCCAGGCTGGAGTACAGTGCCATGATCATAGCTCACTGCAGCTGTGAACTCCTGGGCTCAGTGATCCTCCTGCCTTGGCCTCCTGAGTAGCTAGGACTACAGGTATGCACAACTACTCTTGGCTAATTTTTAAATTTTTTTGTAGAGATGAGGTCTTCCTGTGTTGCCCAGGCTGGCCTCAAACTCCTAGGCTCAAGTGATCCTTCCACCTTGGCTTCTCGAAGCACTGGGATTACAGGTGCAAGGCACCATGCCCAGCCTGCATTGGCATCTTTTCTGATTGACTGATATCAGTGCCTTACCAGTAGTTAAATTTTTTAAAAATATTGTCAAAAGCTATGAATGACAAGCAAAGGACAATTATTGGTTCCTGCAATTGCAAAATGCTGGCGTAGACCAAGCATTGGGAAAAGATGGCTCCAGGTGCTTAAATAACTCCATTAGTAGTCTTCATCTTCTGGATTGGCTTTATTCTCAAGGCCTTTCCTCATTGAGGCAAAGAAAGTTAACTACTCCAGACTTACTTTCAATGTATGATCCCAGCAGAAATATAGGGCTGCTTTCTCAATGATTCTAGCACATGACTTGGCACAGTGGCTCATGCCTGTAATCCCAAAATTTTGAGAGGCTAAGGCAGGAGAATAGCTTGAGCTCAGGAGTTTAAGACCACCCTGAGCAACACAGTGAGACCCCATCTCTAAAAAACAAAACAAAACCCTAGCTAGGCATGGTGGCATGCTTGCAGTCCCAGCTACTCAGGGAGGCTGAAGTGTGAGGTGGGCAGATCATTGAGTCCAGGATGTCAAGGTTTCAGTGAGTCATGATTGTACCACTGGACGCTGGCCTGGGTGACAGAGCAAGACCTTGTCTCAAAAGAAAATAAAAAATAAAAATTATTTGGTCATGGTGTTGCATGCCTGTAGTCCCAGCTACTCAGGGGGCTGAGATAAGAGGATCACTAGAGTAGGAGCTCGAGGCTATAGTGAACCAAGATCATGCTACTGCACCCCAGCCTGGGTGACAGAGTGAGACCTTATTTCTTAAAATAACAATAAAATTAATAATTCTAGCACATGACCCTGAGTTGACATTCATTGGCTCTCTTGGGTTCTATGGTCATCCTTGAACCAATTGCTTTGGCTAGAAGGGGATGAAACATACTAATTGGCTGGGCCTGGTCACATGCCGAAATATTCCATTCATAGAGACCAAGAGGTACCAATTTCTCAAAGGAAAACCACAGTGCTATTACCAGAAGAAGGGAATTGATACTGGGTTGGCAAAAAAAAAAAAAAAAAAAAAAAAGTTATGATGCAGACATGATGCTTTTCCAAAATGTAGATACCCAGATCCCACCCAGGGTCACAGAATTAGGGTTTCTGTATTTTTTTTAGTTTTTGTTGTAAAAGACTGCCTTTGTTAAGTGGTTAACTTATGCTTGCTAAGTTTAGCCACTGTGGATGCAGAGCACTACTGTGGACAGAAGATTTTGAATTACAAATGGAAAACATATTTTCTACTTTCCCAAATATTGCTCCATACATGGTGGTTTTCTTATTAGTAATGCATAGAACCCACACCTTGTGAGAACAAATTTGATGCCAAGACAAATGCTTTCTTGCTCCTGAATATTGCTTTACAGGCCAAGATAAATTCAGAAAAGAGCAGTTATCAATTATGCATTGGGGTGCCTCCTTTTCTTCTTCCTTAACGTTTCTTGAGTTTTGTTGTTGTTGTTGTTGTAGTTTTCCAGACTTTCTTTTTGCCAGGTAGTTTTATAAAATATTTTAATATGAGCTTTTTTTCACAGTCTTATTCCTCTGTGTTATGTTATTACTCTTTCTGTTGTATCAGGCCCTGAAGTATTTAATCACAAATAAATCTGCTGCTGTCAGTTTTCTTTTGGAAAAACAACAGTCTTCTTGGGAAAGACTATTAAAAGCTGTCCTGTATTGGGCTGACATAATGGGCTCTTAGGGCCAGCAGAAGAAAATTAATTTTCATATTATGTCTGTTCTCCTAAGAGCAGAGAAAAAACAACTTTTATTATTCTCTAAGATTTTAAATTAACACAAACCAGCTTCCTTTCTTGGAGGAAAACAATAGTCAAATTAGTTTTGCTTTAGATGGTTAATATGTGAAATTATGTTTGGTTGTCTGGTTTCCAGAGTTAAAGATCTGAAGAGAGATGAAGTCTGACAAACAGTGCTGTAGGAAAATTCTAAAAGATTTGTCCTTTACAGTGAGACTCACGGCTAGTTTTCCTGGGAGGAGAAATTCTAAAGCAGCATGCAGAGATATACAGAGGCAGAGTGTAGAGATGTGGGAAAATAGAAACCCCACATCTAGTTGTCTCTAGAGCTAGGATCTTAGAGGACAGTAAGCAAGTATGAGTTCACAATGAGGTGTGACTGCCCAAAGAGATTTATGAAGAAGGCTATTCACTGTAGTCTTGCTTGTTGTCTTAGTCCATTTGGGCTGCTAAAACAAAATCCTTTAGACTGAGTAATTTATAAACAACAGAAATTTATTGTTCACACTTCTGGAGGCTGGAAAGTCCAAGATTAAAGTGCCAGCAGATTTGGTTTCTGGTGAGGGCCTGTTATAGCGGCCTTTGTGTCCACGTGGTAGAAGGGGTGAATAAGCTCTCTTGGGATTCTAAGGACACAAAAGGACCCATTCATGAGAGCTGAGCCCTCATGTCCTGATTGCCTCCCATAGGCCCCACCTCTTAATACTATCACATTGGGGATTAAGTTTCAACATATGAATTTTGGAAGGACACAAACATTAGACCATAGTACTTATAAAAGTTTTTTTTTAAGTCCATCAGAAGTATGTCAATGCAATATGAATCATCTGTTAGAAAGATTGCTGTGAATTTATATTTCTGCTTAGAAAGGTATCTAGTATAAACATATGTGTTAAGAGAAACAAGCAGCTTCTGACAATAGCCAGGTTACAGAATTGGATGTGTAATTTAAAATTGTCTAGTGGCCAAATTATTGAGACAGTTCGCTTTTTTCCCATACTGTCTTCAAAATCTAGTATGCATTTTACATTTATAGCACATCTCACTTCAGGCTAGCCACATTGTAAGTGCTCAGTAGCCACCTGTGGTTGGTGTCTGCCTTAGGACAGAGCAGATATGGATCCTCAGGTAGGAAATATTTGAAAGAATGCACTAAGGTTTTTGTTTTGTTTAGCTTTGTTCTTTAATGTGACTGTGAATCACAGTGAAATAGGGAAATGTAAAAACTTTGTGGAAGAAAGGAATATCAGGAGATGTTAGGAACAAGAATCACTACAGAAACTTTATTAGTCAGGAAAGGTAACCTGTGATTTGGTGGACTTCAATTAACTGTTCATATAAATCCCATGTGAAATGTAGACTTCAGACTTGAATGTGAAATCATTGTGTCATGGATACATAATGTGATTGACATCTTTTATTTGGGAGAAATAAGATGAGTATAGTTTGTTTGTTTGTTTGTTTGTTTAAAGAAAAACAAAGAGGGAATGATTTTCTGTATCCCATGTTAATAGGTCAAACAAAATGAAGAACTAGGAGTTGACCACTGGGTTTAGCATCATTGGTTCATTGATGGCCTTTGACAAAACTGTTTCTTTGGAACAGTGAGGGTGAAAATCTCACTGGACTGGCTTCAAGAGGTGATGAGAGGAGATGATTGGAAACAACGAATATAGTCAACTCTTTGCACAGGTAGAGAGAATGTTAATTGAAAATTTGATTTTGTTTGTTTTTGTTTGAGTTTTTTGGCTCTTGTTTTATAAAGATGTTTATATCTACTGGAAGTGATCCAATAAAGGGGAAAAAATCAATACGGGAGAGTAGTGTTTTACACGAAAAAGAAAATTCATGGAGGATATGGCAGCTACCTTACCACAGTTGAAACGGTTTCGTATACAAAGAAATTAGGCCCACTCGGTATATGGCCCTTGGCTAGACCTAAAATCGCAATGGGTATGAGGTCTATTAAAATAGGTTGGACTCAGTACCTCAAAGTGCATTCTTGCAGTTAGTTCTGCCCCAAGCTAGGATGGTTTACTATAAGGCGCAGTAAAAACATTATTATCGAAAATGTCAAAGCACCTGTAAGTTAGAGCAGTATTTCTCAACTGTTTTATGTTTTCTGCATACTTTTGAATATAATTTTTGGTAACAAACTTGAAAAGACTCAAAACAACGTTGAGCAGGTCAGCAACAGTGATAGCACAATCACACTCCAGTGTAACAGTGACCTCAGAAGTATTCTCAATTAGTGTGCTGTTAGAAACAGGGTCTCTGGACCTATTGTCTGTAGACCAGACAGTCTGGAACATAGTGGCGTGATCATATCTCACTGTAACTTCAAACTTCTGGGCTCAAGTGATCCTCCCACCTCAGCCTCCTGAGTAACTAGGACCAAAAAAAAAAATTTTTTTTTTGAGACAGAGTCTGTCACCCAGGTTGGAGTGCAGTGGTGAGATCGCTCACTGCAACCTCTGCCTCCAGGGTTCAAACGGTTCTCCTGCCTCAGCCTCCTGGGTAGCTGGGATTATAGGCACGAGCTACCATACCTAGCTAATTTTTTGTATTTTTAGTAGAGACATGGTCCATGTTGGCCAGGCTGGTCTCAAACTCCTGACCTCGTGATCCACCTACCTTGGCCTCCCAAAGTGCTGGGATTACAGGTGTGAGCCACTATGCCCAGCCAGGACTAACTTTTTTTGCATACAAGGTCTCACTATGTTGCCCTGGCTGGTCGCAAACTCCTGTTCTCAGTTCCCCCTGCCTAAGCCTCCTAAAGTGCTGGGATTACAGATGTGAGCCCCTGTGCGATCCTAGTGTGCTATTCCTATGGTTTCCCCTCAACACTTTTTTGCTGCTTGAGCAGAAATACTTCGTGCTTTGAGCAGGCTCTCTTTTATTCTAAAAGGCAACATTCCTATGAATTCCTGTATAAAAATATGCAATCTCTTTTTGTTGCCCACTGGAGGTTATTCCATTGCTTCCACAGAAGAAATTTGTGCCCTACTCTACACTCTGTACAGGGTCATTTAAACTGTTAAGCTCACAATCCAATCTGACAGACACTATAAAAAGCCTATCAGTCAGTAATCTGTTGCAGACAACAGAATCCACTCTACCCATTAAAAGCAGAAAGGGATTTTGTACTGATCCACAGAATTAAGTTTGTATAAATTTGTTGGAAGGGCTGGAGAGCCAACTGCAGTCTGAGCTCCCAGGACCACTCTGCTCTGTTGTCTTCAGGAAAGGAAAGCTGCCACATCATGACAAGAAGCTGATCAATCAAGAAGCAAGGAGCTGCTGGCACCTTGACTCACTACAGACCCATGCTGCCGACCCTGCCTGGATCCCCAGAGCCACCACTGCTACTTCAGAAAGCTGGAGAATCAAGAAGCTGCTGACTCTAGAACCATGATACCCTGACACTGCAAAAGCAAAATGATACTTGTATCCTCTCTTTTGCACCACTGACTCAGTTCCAAATCAGAGTCTCTCATGAGTGCATCTGACTCATGAAATCTAAATCACGTCCTTAACTCTAACTGCAAAGGAGTTGAGGACATTTAAGTTTTAGCTTTCCAGCTTTTGCACAGTGGAAGGGGACTGAAGTGGGTATGAAGCAACTCATTCCACAGTATCTGCCACAGACAGTATCTTTCTCTAATAACAAAAATAAATGAGACATATTGATGGAAAGTTGGTCACATACTAGTCAAAGGTTTCCTGTACATGGGTGTGCTGTTGCATAGCTGGCATACCCATGTGGGAACCACGTTATTGGGTGAAGAGGTAAAAATGGGCAATCCAGCCTCATTTGGGTGAGGTAGACTTTCCAACCTTAAGTGTCAGTGATTGCATCATTTCTGCACAAATGGAAGTAAGGACATAAATATCTATCTTGCCTTTTATGACCAGAGAAAAAAATGTCTCTAGAAGCACTGCCAGCCACTAAGTATTCCCCAGTGTCAGTTCCATAGATCAAGCCAGGTTGATGTTTTGCAGATGGATTGTCTTTGCTCCTGTGCACTTGTCACAGGCCTCACAAAGCAGCTGCCTGTCAGAGACTGGTAAAGCAGTGGAGCAGGTTTCCCATCCGCTTGACTGAAGCCAGCAGTGACCTCATTCAAGAAAGGGCAGATCACCTGACATGTTCTCCCTATGCCAGATGAATATCTTTCTAATGCTTTTGGCATTCACATAGTCATGTGTTCATTCAACAGCTATTTGTGGAGCACTGCTCTGTTCTAGGTGCTTGGGACACACCGTGAATAAGAGGTTCCTGCCCCTTCATGGAGCTGACATTCTAGTGGAGGGAGATAGACCATGTCCCAGTAAACAAATGCATAGCTAGGATGACTTCTGACAGTGATGAGGGCTATGGAGTAGGAGGTTATAGCATATGAGGTGTGTGGGAGGGGGCTAGTTAACATTTGGTGACAGGGAATCTGGTGTCCACTCCTGATTTGTCCACTGACAGCCAGCTGCTTGCAGTAGCCTCCCACTGCCCCAGCTCTATAGGGGTTGCTGCTCACTTGATGGCTGCATCAGCTCCAACCTCAAAAGTGAACACTGGTTTGAAGACCTGCAAGAATGATTTATGCCTGTGTCAAGGTTGTTTTCAGTGAACAGTCAGAACAAGGAATGTACAAAATCAAGGGTGCAAGTGAGTGAGTGTAGCTTCCTGAAGCTTCCCATGTTCCCTGTGGGATATAGCTGAAGGTCGGTGATCAGGGTGGTGAAGTGGCTGCCAAGCTGAAGGAGTCAAAAGTGAGATCGTGTCTTTTTTGCTGTTGTGCTGCATTCAAGGGTCTCCCTCCTAGCATTTGAGATGCCTCTTGGGCATGGTTGTGTTCTTCCATGGTCTTTCTCTCTCTCTTTTTTTTTTTTTCTCCTGAGATGAAGTCTCACCCTGTCGCCCAGGCTGGAGTGCAATGGTGCAATCTCAGCTCACTGCAACCTCCACCTCCCAGGTTCAAGCAATTCTCCTGCCTTAGCCTCCTGAGTAGCTAGAATTACAGGGGCACAACACCACATCTGGCTAATTTTTTATGTCTTTAATAGAGACGGCGTTTCACCATGTTGGCCAGGCCAGTGTCGAACTCCTGACCTCGTGATCCTCCTGCCTCAGCCTCCCAAAGTATGGTCTCTTTTAGACTTCATAATTAGGCCTCGTCAGGACTGTCTGTGGCTGCCACAGCTAGAGGAACCGATCTGGAGCTCCCAGACAAGTTCTCTGAACTGCTGTTGCTTTCTTGTGGCCTTGAGGAGAGGTCTAACTGTGAAGTAGGCTGTGTTTCTCTTTACCCTGATCCCTTTGGACTCACAATACTAAGACTCAAGGCACACCTAGGGCTTGGGATTCACAACATAGGAGGGGAAAACTATGAACTATGCTTCTCAGGGCTGACTTCTGTCAAATAGGAAACCACATACATACAAAAACACTTTCCATAAGAGTGTTTTAGTGCTCAGGGATACCCCATGTCCTCTCCTGCAGGTCCCCTGCCCCCAGAAAGCACCTCCACACTGAATCATCCTTTCTCCTACCTTATTCTGGGATATTTATCCTAGAGCCTTGTTAAATCTGCCTATTGCAGTATTTGATGTTTTGAGAGAAGCCTTGTTCTATTGATGTCTTATTTTTCATCTGCTCCGTATGGAAACCTCCTGATCTGTACTCCTCATGTGCCCAGTGCTGCCATTTCTCATAGGTCCTGTGCTCGGTAGTCTTTCATGTTCATCTTTGCAGTCTTTGCTCGGTAGTCTTGCATGTTCATCTTTGCATCTCCATAGTCTTTGCAGCTCTTCTGGGTTGTGTACCCACTAATAATGTGAGTGGAACCACCTTGACTCCCTCCCGCTCTGTCTGAGCAATGATTGTGTCTTCTCTTTTAGAACCTGAGCTTGAGATCTGGCCTCAGGAAGTGGAAAGGGTACAGAGGCAGTAGGAATGTGCCATCTCTTCTTACCAATCCCATATTTTCCCACTAGTCCACCTAATTCCCTGTTCCTATGCTGTATCTGACCCCCTGGCAGGGCTTCCCTTGAATTTCCAGTCTTCACCCCCACTTCAAGGCAAACACACCCTTCGACAGAGGGTCTGGGTGGATCAGTGTGATATCCCCTGACTTGTGGCCCTTCTTTGGGCAGGTTCATATATACTTTTGGTTAATGTCTTTCAAGAGATCCAAGTGGCTCCTAAGACATCCTTCTCTTCCTCAGCCTGTTTTCAGGAGGTCACACTTTCTCATTAGAAAGCTGGGGCAGTGAAAAAAAGAAGAGGAAACCCTCTACCCAGTCCCACCCTTGCTGTCATTCCTCACCCCTCCAAATCAAGCCTAACCAGGCCTTCAGGACATGCCAGGTCATTTCCCTTACATTGTGGGAGATGTACAGAATCTCAACAATCTCTTTCTGTTTGTCTATACTTAACCATATGTAGCAGGTCTCAGAGTTCTAGCATGGAGTTTGGCCACTCTCTTGTTTCAATAAGTTGTCTTCTATAGATTGAGCTATTTTTTGCTTTTTTCCAAGAGTTCCAAGGAGTTAGGCAAATGAGCACTTATTCCACTTCTTTCCAAGAAGTTCTTCAACTGCTATATATTTTAAATAGTGAAAAGATAAAAATAAAATATGTCAGAAGACTAAGAGGAACATATATTTTTTAAAATTAGAAAGTTAGGACTAGAAAAGATAAAAGAAATGAGTAAATGGATGAAAACAGTGATGAGACAAAATCTGAACAGTTTCTGAAGTCAAAGAATTAGATGAAAGTATAAAGAAAGAACTCTAAAGTATGGCAAAAAGATAAAATTAAATGAGAGAAAAGGTTTAGAATAGCTAGCATTTTAAGTTTTTAATAAAGTCTTAAAGGGCTAGGAAAGAACATGCTAAGACAAATCATCTTAATATTTAAAGATTAGAAAGCTAAAAGAATGTAAACAATGTATAAGGATATCTCATTCTGTAATATTCCAAATGAAGGATGCTTGTATATTTACTGATGTAGAAAGATGTATAAGACCTCTAGTTTAGGTAGAAAAGCAAGTCACAGAACATTGTATAGTCCAAGCATATATGTTGCATAAAGGTTTGCAGATAGAGAAAAGAGTGGTAGGAAGCCAAACTGCTACTGAAGAGGCAAGGGAGTCGGGTCAGGGAGTGTCATGGACATCGTCAGTCAGTCCCCTTCGATGCCCTCAGTTCCCTTTACCATTCTGTGCTCTTTATCCCGTCCCCAGTTCCATGCACCTCCAGCACTCACAATGAGGACTCATGGGCGAACTGCCCTTGCACTCCTGCACCCCACATGTGTAGAGAGCTTGAAGGACATGGGCCTTTACATCAACCCACCCTCACTCCCACCTGTGGCCCTCAGCCAGTGACTGAGGCTGCAGGAAATGGAAGCCTCGCTCCTTGTCTCAGGTGGGGACAACTCTGAGGTGTCAGTTACCTTGAGCAGCAGTGCCCCAAATATAAAGCAAGCCACATATGTGATTTTACATTTTCTAGTAGCCACATTAAAATTTATTTTAATAATGGACTGTGTATGGCGTTCATGCCTTTAATCCCAATACTTTGGGAAGTCGAGGTGGGAGGATCACTTGAGCTGAGGAGTTTGAGACCACTGTGGGCAACATAGGGAGACCCCTGTCTATACAAATAATGTTTTAAAAAATCAGCCAGGTGTGATGGTGGACACCTGTGTTCCCAGCTACTCAGGAGGTTGAGGCAGGAGTATCTCCTGAGCCTGGAAAGTCAAAGCTGTAGTGAGTTATGATTGTGCCACTGCACTCCACCCTGGGCGGCAGAGTGAGGTCCTGTCTCAACAACAAAAAAAAAAGATTTTTCTTTAATTAAAAAACATCATTCTAGGTTGGGCACAGTGGCTCATGCCAAGTCCCAGCACTTGGGAGGCTGAGGTGGGCTGATAACAAGGTCAGGAGTTTGAGACCAGCCTGACCAACACGGTGAAACTCCATCTCTACTAAGAATACAAAAATTAGCGGGGCGTGGTGACACTTGCCTGTGATCCCAGCTACTCACGAGGCTGAGGCAGGAGAATCACTTGAACCCAGGAGGCGGAGGTTGCAGTGAGCCGAGATTGTGCCACTGCACTCCAGCCTGGGTGACAAAGGGAGACTCCATCTCAAAAAAAAAAAAATCATTCTAACAATGTATTTTTATCATTTAATATGTAATCAGTGTGAAACGTTATTGAGATGTTTAAAATTCATTTTTATTTGTACTAAGTCTTCAAAACCCAGTGTGTATATTACTTCACTTTGGATGCCTCCATTTCAGTTGCTCAGTAGTGCCTACCCAGTTGAAGAGCACACCATCAGTCACATTGAAGCTGTCCCTCCATAGGGCTCTGCCTGAAACTCAAGTCTCACTGGGTTTCTTCTCATTCCCTGTCCTGCTTCCTTCACTCCCTTATCAGTATCTTTTGAGAGCACTGCTTAATAAATCTTCTGCATACAATATTATCTTTGTAATTAAAATGAATCCGGAAAGTTCAAAAGAAAGAAAAAAGAAAATGTCTCTCATCCTGAAGCTCTGATTTGTTATTTATTTGTTAGTGTATCACTAAGGCAACCTTAAACTCTAGTGACATTGGGTTTTAGAAAACTTGGGTTTCCTTTGGGTAAAGAACAACTAATAACATAGCAGAACCCTGATTTCTTGCCCTTTGTCCTAAGTGGAAGACTTAAGCCTTTGATGTCTATCTAGTTATTGCCAAGATTAGTGGCCTGAAGCCAGCTTAGGGTGAGATTACCTAGAAGTCTGGGTCAGGTATGCAGCATGTGGCTTCTTGGGCCCAGGAAAGGTGATGGGGGAAGCCAAGTCATTTATAAAAGGAGTACCAGAGGGACCTGGCAAGAGATAAGACAAAGGGGACAGGTAGGAGGGTATGTGAGTCTTGAATCCTTCCTGTGTTAGACACAGGTTATTAGACTGACTTTTTTGGGGTTTTTTATTTGTTTTGTTTTGTTTAAGACAGTCTCACTCTGTCACCCAGGCTGGAGTGCAGTGGCACGATCTTGGCTCACTGCAACCTCTACCTCCCAGGTTCATCTAATTCCTCTGCCTCAGCCTCCCAAATAGCTAGATTTATAGGCATGAGCCACCACCACTGGCCTGTTTTGTTTTTTTGATTTTTTAAAAATATGCCTGCAGCCTTGTGTCTAATTGGCACCACTATAGAACCTTCAGAGTGGGCAGTGCCTATCTGATTCCAAAGCCCCAGCCTATGTGGAGTCACTTTTCTTGGCATCCAGCCTCACAGCACTCCCTCCTCAGGCATAAAACCTTTCTGAACCATTAGGCCTTTTGTCTTTTCACAGTCTTTCTTTTTTTTAAATTCACTAGTGACTCTAGCCAGAGATGTCACAATGTTTCTTAAGAAGACATTATAAAGAGTCCCCTTTTGACCAAAGTGTTATATAAGATTGCTTTTATTTTTATTTTTCCATTTCCAAGTAATTGGTTTTTGCTGGCTTGTTTGTCTGTCACTTGAGGTAGAGGTGAGTCAAGAGCCCTGCTAATTGGCTCAGAAAATAATTCCAGTCAGAAGGAGCGTGATGCCTGCATTTCCTAACAGAGTAGCCCCATCATCCCACAACTGCCTTTTCCACCTTCCTTGATGCATCATCAGAGAAAGGAGCAGACACATCTCAGGAATGCATTTCTCAATTTATTCCCATGAACAAGCTTTTATTAATTCAGCAAGCGTTTACTGCTCATATACTATATGCTATTAACTCTTGAACTGTGGCCTTTGATCCTTGTTTCACTGTTGTTGCCAATCTAGGCCCTTTTTGTGGCTTTTCTTGGATTTTTAAATTAGGAGATAAACCAAGTGCTCCCGGACTGCCCCAGTGATGGCCATGAGGTTCTACCACCAGTGATTCTCCAAAAGCATTCTAGACATAGCTTCCCTTACCAAATTAATACTGCCTTTAAAAAAATAAGTTTCTGATTGTTCAAATGCTCACTGGGCATCCTTTTACTTTAGACTCTACTGACTTAACTCATTGCTGAGGGATGTAACCGGACTTGGATGGTTCCGTAGCCCAATGCCTTCCTTTATGCAATAAGGTCATATGCGGTCTTAGTGGGACCCCTAAGTCTTAAGGATGCCTCAGTGTCGCCCTCCTCCTTGCTTACCAGTGGGGCTGCCCTTGGGGAGGAGGGGCAGAGCAGGCCATGGATTGGCCTGCAGTTCTTCTCTGTCTCTCAATGCTTTTCTCAACTCTTCTACTTCAGGACAGCAGCCCAGCCTCCAGGCCCACTGATGGATCCATTAACAAAGGGGCCCTGTGGGAGTCAGATGGCACAAACGCTTCTGTGGAAAGCAAAGTCATCTCTCTCTTTCGGCATCCAGCCCCTTCAGACGTGGCCAACAAAAGAGCCTGAACTAGAGTCCCAGGTCAACCTGTAAGTAAGTAAAAGAAGCATCATCTCAGTTTGGGCTTATGTTCACAATAGCTTGAAATCCCTTAATGTTTATGAAGAATATACTCTTTACTTTGTAGGGGATTGCAGGGAGGGAGAGAGGAGTGGATGTTTGGTTGGGAGACTGCATTTCTGTTCTTCCTTGTGTATTTAGTAGTATTCATTGAGCACATACTCTGTCTAGGTCCTGTGTCAGACATTATGAGCAAAATAGATTCAGTTCCTGTCTTCAGTGGGCTTGCAGCTCATGGGACAGATAGCCATTAATCAAATAATCACACAAATACTAACAAATTGTAAGAAGTTCTATGAAATGTGCCGCCTTGATTCAATAAACATTTACAGAATGCCTTCTGTGTGTCAGCAACATACTGGGGATATTAGAGGATAAGACATTTTATCTATATTTGAATATAAATAGTATATGGAAGCAAAAAAAATTCCAGTGTAATACAAAATAAATTGTAATAATAACTAGAATAGAATTAATACAACAGTAGACTCTAAGGCCTATAGGGTAGTAACTGTGTTTTTATGTTTACTCCTGAATCCCCACGTCTTTGTTATGGTGTATTATGATACTCATTGGATAAATGAATAAGTAAATGAATAAAGATGATATTACAAGAGAGGGGTGCTTAGCTTTTCAGGGGGAATCAAAGGCAGCCAGATGCAACAACATTATTGACTTCAAAACAAATAAGATGCAGTTCAATGCAACAAATACTTGGATGCTTACTTACTGTAACCAGTGCTTTTGTGAAGTGAGTTCCTAGGTAGGGATATGGATCAGAATCACCAGTGGGACCTAAAAAATCATTTATGCCTGAGACCTGGCCCTCCAGATTCTGATGCAGTGGATCTGAAGTGGGTGAAGGAGGACAGTTTGTCTGCCCTTGAGGAACTCCCTGCTTATCCAGGGAGACAGACAAGTCACCAGGTCATGCCAGTGATGCTGGAGAAGCAGCATGAATAACATGCTAAAGGAAACCATCACCTACTGGAGGACAGGGAAGAGAAGGGATAACAGTTGAGCTCAGCCTTGTAGCATGAGCATTGATCAGGCAACAGAGAGAGAAGAAGTCCCCTTTAAACCAGAGGATGACACAAAGCAAAGGCTCACATGCATGAGGATGTGTTGATAGGCATTAACCAACAATTCTTAAACTGGATTGCATGTGAAGGTCACCCAGGGTAGCTTTAAAAACATAAAAGTCTGCCCTGTCCCTCTGTTAGAAACAAGAGCTCAGAGTCGCAAGGAAAACGAATACTCAATTAAAAGGATTTCTCAGCAAGTCAAATTTACTTCTGCAGAAGGGTGCTCCTCGCCCTCTGGTTGCTGGAAGAGCACACCGAATGAAGGAGGGAAGAGGTTTTTATCCCTAACACGGTCCCTGCTTCTCTGTCCTGTCCCCATTGGCTGGAGTTGGACCACACAATCTAAGCTAACCCAGTTGGCTATTTTAAACACGGACTGGAGGGAAGGCTGTTTACAGAATGGGTAGCTAGAAGTGAGAAGGTATAAGGAAGTCAGACTTTGAAGAGGAATCCATTATATCTGACACCCTCTAAAATTCTGAGGTCTAGGGTGGGACACAAGAGCGCATATTTTTACAAAGCTCCCCAGGTGATTCTCGCATGTGGTAGATGTTGAGCAATGCTGCTTTTTAGAAATGTAACCACAAATAAGTAAATAAACAATAATTATGAAGCACCTTATGTGCCTAGCTAAGGGGTCTGAACTTTACATCTTAGGCAATGGGAGCCATTGACAGTTTTTATGCACTGAAGAAGTGATGCAGTTTGGAATGTAAATGGGTCACATAGTTTAGATAAAATCGTGATAGTTCTGTGGTGACTTCTTAAGAGAAACTAGCAAAGCCAGGAGTCACTGTTGTTTTCAGAGCTTCTGCACCTTCCAGAAACTGCCTCTCAAGTGAATAAGAGAATTGAATGTCTGCTTGATCTGAAAAGGAAATTTCAGATTTCAGGCAATACTGAATTATCTGAGCAAGATGGACCTCGGTGGTCTCACGGGTCCTCGGTGGCCCCAGCGCACTGCAGAGGAGGGGAGGGAACTCAGGGGTTTAGCTCCAAAAGTGGGGCAGGTGGGTGGCCGGTCTTCCCTCTTCATCACGAATTAGAGAAGGAATTCGTGAACGGGGAGTTTAGAAGTAACCCCGCTGGAACTCTTGGCAAGAGTTAAATTCCCCGCCCTGCCTCCTTTCCAGACTACAAGCCCCACTGTGCACTGCGCGGATGACGTGTAACAAGGGCGGGCAGGACTGCTGGAGTGTCTATGAACACAGCAAAAGTACCCCGAGGGGCCGCCTTCTGGGCTCTGTTGAATCCGGTTAGGGGTGGGACTGAGCCCTGGTGATTGGCGGCCAGAGGGACTACAAAGCCGCAGCGAGCATGGGATGGGAGGGGCTGCGGAACGACAGCTGCTGCTGGGTAGGACCAGTAGAGTACACGCTTCCGTCCTTGGGAAGGAGCCCATCGGCAGATTCTGGACTCGGTGGCCTCACCCGCTGATCTCACCCAGCTGCACGTAGGAATGGGTAGGGTCAGGCCTTCCTCTGGACCCCAGACTTAGGGACCAGACTTGAAACCGCATTCCAAGGCAGCCAGAGATTGGGTTCTCTGGAAAGATGTATCTTTAAGAACTGCTACCATTTTGTGAACCGCCTATTTATTAGCTCATTCATTGAGCAAATATTTATCTATCACCTGTGTACCAGGCACTTGCCCAAGCATCCTAAATGTATCTTCTCATTTATTCACAAAACCCCGAGATAGCTGCTGTTATCTCCATTTTACAGGTAAGGGTACAGAGGCCCAGCCTTTTCTGGGACACACAGCTTGTAAGTGAAAGAACAGGGATTGGACTTGGGTTTGTCTATTCCAGTGCCCATCTCTTAACCTCAGCGTGCTCAGGCGTGCAATCAGGAGAAAAATATTTATGGGATGGCAGCGTCCACGTGGTTTCTTGGTGCTGTCAAGTGACTTATATAACAACAGTCCAGTGCTGAACACCAATGAAGCTGAACACGCACCAAGTTGGGTCTTATCCTAGGTACCTTAATACCACAAAAACCTACTTTCTGCCAGAAAAGCATTCTGGTAAACAATTTACTGGCATCTGTATGCTGTGCTGGGCCTTGTGCCAGGCACTGGGGATGCAAAAAAGGTATCTCCTTCCACATCAAGTGGGGGCTTACAGAAGTGCTGTTACCCACCACAATCCAAGAAAATTACTCAGTAGAGGAAGAAGAATGAAAGATGAAAGATGGGAACTCTACTAGGCGGAGGTGGCAGGGAGGCCTTCCTAGATCATGTGTATAAAGACAAGCAGTATTAAAGCACTGAGGGTGTTAAGGGAGCCATGAACAGTTGGTGCTTCTTAGGGAGTGGTGAGCAATGAGCCTGCAAAGGGAGACAGAAGTCAAGCCATTGCAGAGTGGGATCCATTGGTCTTGACTCTCTAGACAGGGGCATGGCATGCTCAGATTTGAAAGTTGGAAAGATAATTGGTATCAGTTGGCAACTGGATTTCAGTAGGATGAGGCTGGTGGCAGGGAGACCTATCTGAGCAAAAGATATGAAGGTAGATATTAGGAGTTCTGATGAGCGACAGGAATGATGGGATTGATTTGGGAAGTATTTTGAGAAAGATTAGAGTCCAACCTGGTAATTGTATGGGTTGTGGGGTGAGGAAAGGAGGCTCAGAGTTTTGACTCAGGCAGCTGAGTAGTTGGTATTGTCATTAATAAGTGGCCATTGAGATGAGACAGCACAAAATCTAAGATAGAATAAAACAAAGGTTACGTAGAAAATGCTGTCAGGGGCCAGGCACAGTAGCTCATGCCTGTAATCTCAGCACTTTGAGAGGCCAAGGTGGGTGATCACCTGAGGTCAGGTGTTCGAGACCAACCTGGCCAATGAGGCAAAACCTCATCTCTACTAAAAATACAAAAAAATCAGCTGGATGTGCTGACACATGCCTGTAGTCCCAGCTACTGGGGGAGGCTGAGGCAGGAAAATCACTTTAGCCCAGGAGGTGGAGGTTGCAGTGAGCCGAGATTGCATCACAGCATTCCAGCCCAGGCAACAGAGTGAGACTCTGTCTCAAAAAAAAAAAAAAAAAAAAAAAAAATTTGCTGTCAGGGCCAGTGAAGGGTACAGTAACATCTTAGGGGATGGGAGGTACTTAGGAAAGTCTTCTTGGAGAGAAGAAGGTGAAATGGACCTTGAGAAAGGAATAGACTTTCTTTTTTTTTTTTTTTTTTTGCATCAATTTTAATAGGCAGAGATTGGGGAGAAGATTCTAGATGGTGAGATTGGCATGGCAAAGGCACAAAGCAAGACACTTGTTCAGCGCATTTTTGAGGAATAACAGATGTCCTAGTTTGCCTCTTGTGTGGTGAAGTAGTGAAAGTCTGGAAAGTCAAATTGGGGGACGTATTGTGCAAGATGTTGTACTGAATCCTGGAGTCATTGGGAGATGCTGAATGGCTTTCGAGACAGGCAAGTGGTGGTTTGATGGCTGCTTTAGAAAATTAGTTTCACCATTGTGTACATTGAAAAGCCCAGTTATGTGATAGACTAGTGAGGGGCTTGTTGGTTGTAAATGACAAAAACTCAACTCAAATTGGCTTAGGCCAAAAAGAGAATGTATGGGTGCATGGAACCAAACTAAGAAAAGGAATAGATCTGGCTTCAGGGCTGATTAGATCCAAGGCCTCAAATGCTGTCAAGTCAGATGGTTGTCTCCTGTTTTTTACCTCCCATTCTCTCTTTCTCCATGCTTTGTGATACCTGCTGGCCTCCCTATCTCCTTCTCTCCATGACTTTTCTTCATGCAACAAGTCATGTGAGCTCAAGTAATGTGTGTTTTCTGACAACTTTGCAACCTGGAAGGAAAAATCTCATCAGTTAAAAGAACTCTGAGGAAGGACTGTAGTTGCCTAGCCTGGGTCACATAACCATTCCTGGTTCTGTCGGGGGAGCATCTATCAAGGGAAGAGGAGATAGTTCTTGCTTGCCTAGGTGAGCAAAGCAGCCCTGGAAGAGAAAGGAGTTGTCAGGGAGACCAGGATTCAACTGGGTCATGAAAGCCAGTGGAGGAGTTTCAAGAAAAAGGTCTTTGGCTGATCACAAAAATAACTCAGGAAGTTTTTCAAAAATGTGGATCAGGGAACCTATTAGAAGCCCTAGTGGTGGGACTCAGGAACCTGGTTTAAGGTGACAAATTCAACAGAAAGGTAGAAGTTGAAAACTAAAAGCTGACAGTTGAATTTGGTGATTGAGAAGCCATGGGGCACCTTTGAAAAACAGTGTCATTTGGGATGGGAGGGTACAAGGCAGATAGCAAGACTTTCTGATGCATTCCTCACTTTTTCCAATATATACCCTTGTTTCAGGGCTAGTACTGACCTTAAATGAGATAAAATTTCTTCATGGGGTGTATTAGTCTGTTCACATGCTGCTATAAAGGCATACTCAAGACTGTGTAATTTATAAAGGAAAGGTTTAATGGACTCACAGCTCCATATAGCTGGGGAGGCCTCATAATCATGGCAGAAGGCAAAGGAGAAGCAAAGGCACATCTTACATGGCAGCAGGCAAGAGAGTTTGTGTAGGAGAACTCCCCTTTATAAAACCATCAGTCAGCTGGGCATGGTGGCTCATACCTGTAATCCCTGCACTTTGGGAGGCCGAGGTGGGTGGATTACCTGAGGTAAGGAGTTTGAGACCAGCCTGGCCAACATGATGAAACCCTGTCTCTACTAAAAATACAAAAAATTAGCTGGGCATGGTGGCACACACCTATAATCCCAGCTAGTCAGGAGGCTGAGGCAGGAGAATCGCTTGAACCATGGAGGCAGACGTTGCAGCGAGCCGAGATCACGCCACTGCACTCCAGTCTGGGCAACAAGAGTGAAATGCCATCTCAAAAACAAAAAACAAAAAACTGTTAGATTTCATGAGACTTATTCACTATCACAAGACAGTACAGGAAAGACCTGCCCCCATGATTCAATTACTTCCCACCAGGTCCCTCCCATGACATGTGGGAATTATGGGAGCTACAATTCAAGATGAGTTTTGGGTGAGGACACAGCCAGACCATATCATGGGGTACTGTAACTCAATACATTAGGAGAAAGCAAAGGAAGGCTATTAGAAAGATGGCTATTAGGGCCATTCTGTCTTAAAAGGATATTAGCCAGAAGGAGAGAGAAAGTTTGAAAAGTTTTTAATCCCCTCTGAATTATGTGCTAATTCATTTTTTTACTCAGTGTTTTGTATAATCAATTAGGACATACTGCAGTGAAGTTAGATTTGTTTTTTTTTAATTTTGCTTCATTGTTTATTGTAATATTTTTATGGTATGTATTACAAAAAGAGCTTCACATCTTGTATTTTTTAAACTGAAAAATAAAAGATCATGAAATGCACACATTCTTATGTGACATTCCTTGGTTCCACAAAGTTAGATTTGTTAACAGCCTATAATTCAGACTTAATTTTCCCCAGTCAGCTGAATTAGCAATAGTTACCACCCACCCTCTTTTTTATTTTTGAGACAGAGTCTTGCTCTGTCACCCAGGCTGGAGTGTACCATCTCGGCTCACTGCAACCTACGCCTCCTGGGTTCAAGCAATTCTCCTGGCTCAGCCTCCCGAGTAGCTGGGATTACAGGTGCCTGCCACCATGCCTGGCTTATTTTTGTATTTTTAGTAGAAACGGGGCGTCACCATGATGTCCAGGCTGGTCTTGAACTCCTGACCTCAAGTGATCCACCTGCCTTGGCCTCCCAAAGTGCTGGGATTACAGACATGAGCCACCATGCCCGGCCCAATAGTTTACTTTTTGATCTTTTGAGGAAAGTTGCCATGTATTTGAGTTTGTCACCAATGCATTATACAAATATTAGGCAATTTTGTTATTTAGATCTTTTAAAAATGTTTATTATTTATTTATTTTAGTTTTCAGGGGTACATGATAGGTCTATATATTTATGGGTTACATGAGACATTTTGATACAATTAGGCAATGTGTTATAATCACGTCAGGGTAATTGGGGTATCCATCACCTTAAGCATTTATTCTTTGTGTTGCAAATAGCCCAATTATACTCTTTTAGCTATTTGAAAATGTACAATTAAATTATTTTTTACTATACTCACTTTGTTGTGCTAGCAAATACTAGGTTTTACTCATTTTTTTCTGTTTTTTTTTTTCTTTGTACTCATTAATTAGCCCTTCCCACTCCCCACTGTTCCCTACCCTTCCCAGCCTCTGGTAGCCCTCCTACTCTCTATCTCCATGAGTTCAATTATTTTAATATTTAGTTCCACAAATAAGTGAAAACATGCTAAGTCTGTACTTAGACCTTTTTTTAATAGCTTTCAAAAGCTTTGAAAGACCTAGTTTTCTCCTAAGTGAAGGGCTACTATATTTGAAAACAAGTGCCAGAAAGTAAGCTTTTAGTTTACTGTTAGGAGAAATTCTATTCCCCTGCCCTTGTGTTTCCATAAGAAACTTCTGCTTTACTTTCGTGGAGGAGAGAGGTTGGATGGGCAGCTGACTCGTCCCCTACCCCCTTTCTTCTCTCCCTTTTGGGATCTGGTTGCCCACAGAGCTTATGTGTTATCTCGCCTCCTGTTTCTATGTGGGAAAACACACCCGAGTCGTCTAGAGGTAGGCGTGGGGACCCATCTGTTTCCATCCCCCTGTTGGAGCTTGACAGTCCTGAGACTATTTCCCTTGCAGCCATCCTGGCAGGTGTCTGCCTCTCTGCAGCTCAGACTCTCCCATCATAAAAGCGTTGCCCCAAGGTCTAAACTTGTGGGAAGTTGTAGAAAGCCCATTTGGCTTTTGGACTCAGCTTTGTTTGCCAATGAAATACTGACAGCAAGGAAATCTCTCTCTGTCTCTCTCTCTCTCTCTCTCTCTCTCTCTCTCTCTCTCAATCTCTCTCTCTTTCTCTTAATATCTCTTTCTTTCTTTCCTTTCTTTCGTTTCCCTCCCTCCTTCCCTCGCTCCCTCCCTCCCTCCCTCCCTTCCTTCCTTCCTTCCTCCCTCCCTCTCTCTCCCTCTCTTTCTCTCTCTCTTTCTTTCTCTCTATCTTTCTTTCTTTCTTTTTCTTTCCTCTCTCTTTTTTTGAGACAGGGTCTCACTTCATTGTCCAGGCTACAGTGCAGTGGTGTGATCTTGGTTCATTGTCACCTCCACTTCCTGGGCTGAAGTGATCCTCCCACCTCAGCCTCCTGAGTAGCTAGGACCACAGGCACTCACCACCATGCCCAGTTAATTTTTTTTGTATTTTTGGTAGAGACATGGTTTCGCCATGTTGCCCAGGCTGGTCCTGAACTCCTGAACTCAAAGCGGTCTGCCTGCCTCAGCCTCCTAAAGTGCTCAAGTTGCAGAAATGAGCCACCATGCCCAGCCAGTATTTTCTTTTTCATTTGCCTGACTCCTGTCACTAATTCCCAACTAATTCTAAAAAGACAAGAAAGGGTTGATTTATTAATAAGTTCCCAAAGCTCCAACATCTGTGAGATAGGCAAAGATTTGTAGCCTGGGGCTGGGTTTTCTTTTTTCTTCCCTTTTTCTTCCCTGTCTTAATAGAGTACCTGGCATATAGAAAGTGCTTACTATTTATTATATGTAAGTTAAAAGTACTAGAGTAGAGATGCCAGTTAGAAAGCATCTGTAGCAGTGAAGGTCTGAGCTAAAGTAAAGAAAGTAAAACTGGAAAGGGGAGAAGGGGCAATAAATTATGATAGGGTGGAATTTCACAAATATTCTCATGTGCAAAATGGCATATACAAGATTATAGACCAGGTGCAGTGGCTCACACCTGTAATCGCAGCACTTTGGGAGGCTGAGTTGGGTAGATCACTTGAGCCCAGGAGTTCAAGACCAGCCTGGGCAACATAATGAAACCCCAGCTAACTTTTCTGCATTTTTGGTAGAAAAAATGCATGATGGTGTGTGCCTGTGGTCTCAGCTGCCTGGAAGGCTGAGGTGGGAGGATCACCTGAGCCCAGGAATTTGAGGCTGCGGTGAGCCCTGATCGTGCCAAGGCACTTCAGCCTGGGTTTTTTAGTGATAAATTTTCTTAAAAAAAAAAAAAAAAAAAAAAAAAAAAAAAGATTATGCATTGCAGCATCATTTGTAATAGAAAAGATTGAAAACCATTTAACTAGGAGCTTGGTTAAGTAAAATATGGTACGTCTACTGGATATAAGAAAGAATGCGAGAGGCCAGGTGCAGTGGCTCACGCCTGTAACACCAGTACTTTGGGAGGCTGAGGCAGGTGGATTACCTGAGGTCAGCAGTTCGTGACCAGCCTGGCCAACATGGTGAAACCTTGTCTCTACTAAAAATATGAAAAATTAGCCAGACGTGGTGGCACATACCTGTAATCCCAGCTACTCGGGAGGCTGAGTCAGGAGAATTGCTTGAATCCAGGAGGCAGAAGTTGCAGCAAGCTGAGATCGCATCATTGGGCTCCAGCCTGGGTGACAAAAATGAAATTCCATCGGAAAAAAAAAAAAGAAAGAATACAAGAGCTTTTTTGTTACTGATTTGGAAGGATCCCTGAGATACATTAAATGAAAGGAACAAGGAGTAGGATTGTGTGTAGTATGCTACCATTTGTGTAAAAAAGGGGAAAAGGGGAAGATGTATTTCTTTTTCTTTTAAATACATACAGTACCTCTGGGAGTTACACAAATAACAATAAAGGTTGCTTGTGAGGAGAAGAGGAAGATGGAGAGATCTTTTCCTGTACAGGAAGATGGGCAGAAGATGGGGACTCTTTTTCCTGTACAGCTTTGTATACTCTGAGTTTTGAACCAACTGAATGTGTTATCTCTTTAATGAAATACAAGTACATAAATACAGTTATACATGCTTCAAAAGCAACGTGGTGGTGGGAGCTGTAGCAGGGCCTGGTAACTGATTAGTTGTGAGATATGAGAGAAGATGTGGGAAATGACTCTGAACTTGGTAACTTGAGTCACTGTCAAGAGGGCAGCCCCTCTGCTAACAGAGTCAGGAATGCAGGAGTGGCAGTAAGTCTGATTAGGGGCATGTAATGTTTTGGGGGGTGCTGGGGTATACATGGAACCATGTCCAGTATTTTGAAGTCTGAGTTTGCAGTTGGGGAGAAAGATTTGAGTTGGAGGTTTGGTTTGGAGAGTCATTAGAACAGAGCTAATATGTGAAGACTCAGGCACAGTGAGATTTTCAGGGAGGGAGGTGGCCTTAATTGAAGGGAGAGGGATGTGGATCTTTACCATTCAAGGTGACACAGAGTTAAGGATGCTGTTCATAGACTGCAAGCACAGAACAGGACTCATTTGTTGCTGCTCCTTGTGCCCTAAGTACAGGGAGGAGGATGATCTTGCTCCCTGCCAGGACATCCTAGCCCTTTTCTGGGTGCCCTGCTCACTGTTGAGCTCAGCATCCCCTGCAGAAATAACTGCTAAAAGTAATTATTTTTCCTCAAGGAGGTTATGCCATTACTAAGAATTCTATTCCTTTGACTATTCCAGTCTTCAGTTCTTTCAACTTTCAGATTCCTCAAGGACCAGCAACCCATTTTTGGTGCTAACCTCATCTCAAAGTACAGTACAGCACACCATAAGGGCATACTATAAATAGGGATTAGATAGTATTACTATTTTTATTCAGTGCTTTTAAGAGGCAAAAGGCAATTGTTTGGGCTGCCCTGCCCTAAATTCACCTTAGCCAATACTCGTTTTTATAAATCTAATTTTGGCCTTAGAAACAGGCTGGTTGTTTTCTTATCATCTCCTATAGTAATAAGTCTTCTTAGTTCAAATACTTTTGCTTCCTATATTTCCATAAGTTTGGTTTATCTATTATTTTGCTTTCTTTAAAGAATATCCTCCATTCCCTCATCACTCTCAATCATCATTGATTTCATAGTTTTATTTTTTCGGGACACTATATCAGAATCAGAGCAGCTTAGTGAAGTAAACATTTTAGAAAGAAAACCTTTCAAAAATATTGTTTGACCTTAAAAGCACAGAGTAAGCTGCTTTTCTTCCGCTACGTGGTCTGAATGTGCCTGAAGAAAAACTGAGCACAGATAACATGGAGTAGATCTAAATTGGTCCAGAAATTTGGAATACAATACAGAGACCATTTGAAAAGTAGCTCTGCGCCTCCCAATCTCTTAAGGCAAAATTCATGTCAGTTCCACAAGCATTTATTTTTATGTTTGATACTGAGAATGTCTCACATATTGGTATTGGCAATGAAAGGGATCAGAATATGCCACCCCAAAATACAACACTTTGGCAAAATGATTATTTTGAGCTGAAGGCAGTTGAAAAAAGCAGACACAGGAAGAACTTTCTGCCCTTTTTCTGTCTGCTTAAAAGCAAGGCATAAATTTCCCCTTGTGACGATGTCCCCTCCCCTGCCTGGACCAAGAGGAGAACAACACTTATCAACAGAGATGAAGATGGAGATGAGACAAATCCTACTAAATAACCTTTAACTACCATTAGTTTCCCCCATATATACCTTCCCACAAGTTACCAGCCCCAGAAACTCAAAACTCCTTTTCTTTTGTCTAGTCACTCCTCCATAATCTATCACCCTTTGTCAAAATAGTATATAAGCCCCTCAGTCTAAGTGCCTTTTTGGATTTTTATTTATTTTCTGTGGAACCTCCCTGCATGTGAAATCAAACAAAAAACTATGTTTTTTCTCCTGTCAATCTGTCTTTTTCCAGTTAAATTTGCTGGCCTCAGGGAAAGAACTAAGAGTGTAGAGGAAAAGTTTTTCCTCCCTGATGGTTATGTTCCTAAAACAACAAAATTTCAGACTGCAGCAAATTCTAGCTAGCCCCTAGCATCTACAGAGACCTTGTTTTCTTCTCTATTGTTGATGAGAAGCGTGGATGCACAGCCTGTTTATTCAAATATTTATTGTGTTCAAGCTGGACACTACAATAAGTGCTTCATATGTCTTTTTTTCATTAAATCCAATGGGAAGGTACCATGATGATCAATATTTGTTGAGTTAATTCATTAATCAAACCATCAAACCCCATTATACGGTTGGAGGAACTGAGGTCCTTGAAGGCGATGTTTATTGCCTAAGATCAGGCAGTGAGTTAGTGGTAAGTCAGACAGGGCTAAGTAGATACCAGGCAATATTTATGCACATATAATTTCTCTACACATGTAAATTTTTATTTAGATTTAAGTTCAGTGTTCTATGTTTTCTATATGTGATCTTTGTTTTGGAATTTTTTGTTAGGCTATAATTTACATTCCATAAGATGCAAATATCTTAAATATACAGTGAGATGAATTTTGACAGTTGTAGCAGATTGATTTTTTAATGTTATGGTGTCAGTCAGTCCCACTTAGTTGCATTATCTATGTATTGAGAAACACCCATCTCTAGACATGGGAGATGTCATAGGGAACTGACAGTTAGTGAGCCGTGTCACAATTTATTCACTGTGATTGCTCCCACAGTATTTTCTTTGTTCACTTATATTAGTGGCATTGTATAAACCCCTGAAATGAATTTTTTGAAATGAACCTGAGGCAGCATTTATAGTATTTTTATGTATGGCTCAAAAACAAATTTCATGAATATGCTATAGAAGGCAGTTCACTTCAGCTGTTAGTGGAATTCTGAGCCCAGGGATTGTCTCATGGGCTTGACCCTACAGAAAATTATGAACTGATCTATGTGTTTGCCCTGTCCCTTCTTCAGACACCTCCCCAATATAGCTGGCCGCACCCTTCCCTGTTACTCCCAGCCTCCTGTACAGAAAGAAAAAACCCAGGGGACATATCTCCTCTGATATTTGATGGGCTTTCCTATACAAATGATTTTAACTTGTTTTATATAGCCCGAAAGGACTAGCTGGCTTGCTTGCATTCATTCATTCATTCATTTTCATTTAACAAAACCCTACTAAGTGTTGAATCTGTACCAAATTGTATGTTAGGTGCTTAGGCTCAGTCCTGAAAAAATCCAACAGGGAACCTACCATTGTGAAACTTTAATTGTAGGTGGGAAGGCAGATGTTAATCAGATTCCCTCTTTGTAATTCCTAGTTTGTGAGGGAGAGTCAGGAAGGAGGAGTTTGGAGGGAGCATTCTAGGTGCTAAGGCCAGCTCAGCAAATGGAAGGGAATGGGAGAAAGGCAGTGCGGCTGGAGTGCTGAGCGGGGAGTGGTGCCAGACTAGACAGGTGGTTGGGGGTGTGGGAGTGATGGTGAGGAAGTCAAGAAAAAATGAAGGGTGTAGGTGTAGGACCAGCTGGTGGAGATAAAGGTGTGATGGATTTCAACTCAATATAGAAAAAAGCTGTTTAACAGGAAGAAGGGAGGACCTGGGTTAAGGGATGTTTCTTATCACTAAGAGTGTGCAAGCAGAGACTGAATGGCTATTTTTCAAATATCTGGTATAGGGTACACAATTGCAGATAAAAGATTGGACACCAGAAGGTCCTTAAGTTTCTGGACCTGGAAGTCTCTGGAAGTCTCTTCCAATCCAGTGAAAGAGACACAGATGAGATGACTTCATGGGATTTCATAGAGACGATGCCTTTTATTAGCATCTGGTGGTTGGGAAATGAGTTGGTCAGCATCTCAGGCTGACTGTAACAGAATCACCTATGAAATATATTTTAGTTGAAAATATAGATGCTTGGATTTCATTCCTAAAGATTCTGATTGAGGAGATCTGGGGTGGGAACTGGACATTTACTTATTTAGATGAAAAAAAAATTATAAAGCAAACTTTAAAACTTTTGCATGGAACAACAGAAACTATCTTTAGAAAATCATGGTGGTGAAGGATTTCTTAAGTCAGAGGAACAAAGACCATAAAGGAAAAGATTGAAAATGTCTGCATTAGAATTTGAAAACTTATGCATGATCAAAGATATCAGAAACAAAATTTAAAAAGAAAACAACTATCTGGAAAAAGACATCTGTAATTTGTTAACTAAAAAAGGGTTGGTATTCAGAATATACAAATAATATTTACCAGTTCTCATGCCTGTAATCCCAGCACTTTGGGAGGCCTAGGCAGGCGGATCACTTGAGGTCAGGAGTTTGAGACCAGCCTAGCCAACATAGTGAAACCCTGTCTCTACTAAAAATATAAAAATTGACCAGGAGTGGTGGCATGTGCCTGTAATCTCAGCTACTTGGGAGGCTGAGGCAGGAGTTAGTGGTATGAGCCTGGGAGGCAGAGGTTACAATGAGCTGAGATTGCACCACTGCACTCCAGCCTGGGTAACAGAATGAGATTCCATCTCAAAAAGAAAAAAAAAATCTACCAATTAATTGGAAAAAGACCAACAACATACAAAAAAGGAGAGGGCAAAAGATTTGGAATAGGCAAACCATGGAAAAGCTAGCCCAAAAGGCCAGTAAGCAAAGAAAAAGATGTTCAAGCTCTTGAGCTATCAGAGAAATGCAAATTAAAGCCATACCTCAGTGAGACACCTTTCATATTCTTCAGACTGGCAAAAACTAATGTCTGACAATACCAAGTGTTAGCCAGAATGTGGAGCAAACAGAATGCATATGCTGCTCATGAGAGAGTAAATTGGTATACTCACTTTGGAAAGCAAATTTGACACTGTGTAGAAAAAATAACAATACATACACCATGACCTTGCAACTCCACTCCTGGGTATATAATCTAGAGATATGATTGCACTGGTATTCAAGGAGGTGTGTAAAAGGATGTTCATTACAGCATTGTTTAAACATTGGAAACAACCAAAATGTTCAACAATAGAAGAATGGAGGATATTGATGCAGCAGGATATCAGATAGCAGTTAGAGTGGGTGAGTTAGAGCTATAGGTATCACCAAGAACAAACCTCAAGAGCAAATTGTTCAGCCAGAGGATCTAGTTGCAGGAAGATATTTGTGGTATAGTATTTGTGTAAATTTTTAACACATGCTAAACAATGCAATGTATTGTTAATGAGTAAGTACATAGTATAAATATAAAACTATAAACAGGAAGTATAAGCCCAATTAGTGAGTGATTGTTTCAGGAGAGAGAGAGATGAAAATGGAGTCAGGGAGCGGTACACAGGGGTTTCAAGTATATCTGTAGTGTTCATTATATTATTCTTCATTCTGCATCTTGAAATATTTCAAAATAAAACAAATTATAGAGACAAAATTCTAGGTGATTCTGATACATAGCTAGGTTTGAGAACCAAGATCTAGAATCAGTGCTTCTCAGATTTCAATGTGCATATGAATCCCAGGGAAATCTCATTAAAATGATGATTCTGTTTTATAGTCTGGGGTGGGTCCTGGGACATTGCATTTCTCACCAGCTCATATCAAAAGAACACACTGAGCAGCAAAATCACAATGACCTTGGTGTTCTCTAGGAATCTTGCTGCCTAGGGACTGTGCAGAAATACCTGTTCCAGATAGTAGGCATCCCTTCAGGGTCTGGGCACAGCTGGGGGCAGATCTTATGAATCCCTGTGAGGAAACCTTATGAATCTGGAGAGACAGACTTTGGAGGGATTTTCCCAAAGATTTAGATCTGCAGGTGGTTAAGGAAGGTATGCCACAACATATGTTGTCTACAGAATTATTTTCCTTATATTAAGTTTCTGTTTAATACATTTTGGTCATGCGTTTATAGATCCCATGTGGAGTAATGTTTCCCAAACCAAATTATACTCTGGGCTAGAAAACCCTAAAGTCTTGACCTTACAGGAAAAGGGAAGCCAAGGTCGCTGTCACTGAAGAGTTGAGAAAGAAGGGAGCAGGTGTGCAAACATCGTACTTCACGGGAACCACTTAGTTGGTAATGTTTCCCAGGTTTCTGGATGATGGGTCTTGAGCTGAGAAGAATGTGACAGACCTCCCCGGCTTCTGCTGTGGGCACCCACACCCGAAGACTGCATATGCTACTGACGAAGGGGATAAAAAGAGGCTGTTTTACAGTTTGCCAGATTTGCTACATACATATTGTGCTTTGCTTGCACAATATTTTTGTTCCTGTGAAGTCCTGTGTACTTTATATCTTTCCTTCCCACTGCACTGTAAGCTGTGTGAGAGCAGGGACCACATATCTCAGGTTCAGCACCTGGCACTGTGCCTGTTACCTTGTAGGTACTCAGTAACTGTTTATTAAGTGAGTGAAAGAATTTTGACTCAGATACAGTTTTTTAAATTAAACTTTTTATTTTGAGATAATTATAGATTCATATGCAGTGGTAAGAAATAACACAAAGACATCTCATGTACCCTTTACCATTTCCCCAGGGGCAGCATCTTATGTAACTATAGTAACTATAGTACTGTATTGCAAGCAGGAAATTGACATTGATACAATCCACTGATATTTAGATTTGCCCTGTTTTACATGCAATTTTATTACATGTGTAGGTTCTTGTATCTACCTGTATCCACAGACAAGATACAGAACAGAGCCCCAAAGACCCTCTCATATTTCCCTTTTATAACCACACCCCACTCTATCCTCCCTCTATAAATTGGTCATTTTAAGAATGAATCATAGAATTTGTAACCTTTTGGGACTGGCATTTTCCACTCAGCATAATTCCCTGGAGATTCATTCAAGTTGTTGCATACATCAGTGGTTTGTTCCTTTTAATTGCTCAGTAATATTCTGTGGTGTGGATGTACTACCGTTTGTTTGACTCTTTGCGCTTTGAAGGACATCTAGGTGGTTTCCAGTTTTTGGCTGTTCTCAATAAAGCTGCTTTGAACATTTTTGTGAGGGTGTTGACCATACATTTTCATTTTTCTGGGATAAATGCCCAAGACTGCAATTGCTGGGTCACATGGTAACTGCATATTTCACTTGTAAGAAACTGCCAAACTGTTATCCAGAGAGGCTTAGCTTAAAATTTTATAGTCCCACCTGAAATGGATGATTGGTCCAGCTTTTCTACTTCCTTGCCAGCATTTGATATGGTTGCTATTTTTATTTTAGAGATATAATAGTAAAGGCATTGATAGAGATCATTATTGAAAGGAATCTTGCAGTGAATTGCCACAGGACTTTATTAATGCTAGTGAACCAGATAAATTCCAGGGGCACAGGTCTGCATTAGAAACTTAGTGGACACACTGATTCTGTAGGAGGCATGCTTTCCAGAATTAGAGAAAAGAGAAGTAGAATGAGAAAGATGACTGAAAGATGATAAAAATAACTTCAAAAATACTTGAAAGTACGCCTGAGAATATGTACTCAGTTGGTGGGGGAATGCAGGGAGACAAGAAAGGGAAACGAACCCACCTGTGTTCAAGTAGAGCAGCAAAGGTAATAATTCATTCATGATTAATTTATTCAACAAATATTTATCAGGTGGCCTCTTATGAACCAGGAACTCTATAAGGTACATCAGGGCATGGTGATGACCAAGACAGATAAGATCCATGACAGTTAGAATAGCATTTACTTAGTGGCTACTGTGTGCCGTATGTTGGGCTAAGCACCTTATGATCTCTTTCAGTCCTCCCCTGGAGACATAATTGTTTTAACCCCCTGTTGCAATGTGGGAACAGGCTCAGAGAGGATAAGTAACTCGTCTGAGGTAACGGAGGTCATGTGTGATGGTGCTTAAGTTCACATGCAGGACTATCTAACCACTTTATGGTTGGTGGATCTTGCTAAAATCCTGGTACAATGAACACATGGTATCATACCCCCAGAAACACAACAGGGGAGCAGGGAGCTGTCTGGAGAGTTAGAAGAATCAAAGTGCCCTGATTTCCTGGGCCTCATTTGATTTGGAAATCTTTCTGCTTACTTCCTACTTCCTGTGTCTCAGAGGCCTTCAAGAGGACAGAATTTTTCTATTTAATTATTAGAAGTTAATGTGGGCCAGGTGCAGTGGCTCACACCTGTAATCTCAACATTTTGGGAGGCCGAGGCAGATGGATTGTTTGAGACCAGCCTGGACAGCATGGCGAAACCCCATCTCTACAAAAAATATGAAAACCCCATCTCTACAATCGTGTGGTGGTGCGTGTCTGTAGTCCCAGCTACTTGGGAGGCTAAGGTGGGAGGATTGCTTGAACCTGGGAGTTGGAGGCTGCATTGAGCTGTGATGCTGCCACTGTACTGCAGCTTGGGCAACAGAGTAACAGCCTGTCTCAAAAAAAAAAAAAAGAAAAAAGAGAAAAAGAAAAGAAATTAATATCATTGCATCCCTGCTTTTTGTGGCACTTGACTTATCTTCAGGAGGCGAGACAGCTGGTCCCTTCTGTGCAAGAAGCTATTCTAGCACCTGTTGTTAGGAGGCCCTGGGCTCCCTATAAGCCCAAACCTACAGTCTGGCACATTATTTAGCTTCTCTGTCCCTCAATAAGGGGAATCCCTTCCATCTGTCTCTTACTGTCTGTCTATCGTAGGACAGGGGCTGAGGTCTTGTCCTAGAGCTCCTGACTGTTGATAAACTTCTAAACAACTGCCTGTTACTTTTCACAAATTCTCTACTGATCTAGGAAGAGTCTCCCTTGTTGCTGTTGGCCTTAACTCTTCCACCAGGCCTGGACACTGCTGAGGCCTAGCCTTGTGGGATCTGTTGTGAGGTCAGCACTAATCTCAGTGTCAGTTGAGTGATGAGCTAGATCACTGAGTTTGGCTTCCCCTGGGGGGCTGCCTGACTCCCTTTTCTTTCCTTATCAGTTTCAACAACTCTTGACTCTTTGGAGGAGGTTGTCCTGCTTTCTGGGAATGTGACTTCCTTCATGGAAATCTAACTTCTACATGGAGTTAGAAATCTTTGCTCTCATCCCTGGCCATATTTAGAGATTTAACATGGAGGTCCTCAGCTCTGTTCATGCCAGCCAAGTGTAATCCAGCATCCTCACACATTAATATGCCAAAGCAGAAGGGTTTATATTTAGAGCCTGGACCATGTTGCTTGTGGGAAACTTGAGGTTCCTTTTGGTACTTGCCTTGTTCAGGTGACTTCCTCTAGCCAGGTTTCAAAGTCTCTTCCCCCTGTCATGGCAACAGTGAGTCCTGGGTATTTTCTAGGTGAGTTCAAACTGCTAGGCCAGTGCTTTTAGGGAGGAGATGTAGTGCTGAAGCATGATGCCACCCTCATCCCTGCCCTGGAAAGCCTGCTGCTTGGCCCTGGGTTTCCTTTACTGCTACCTGGGAATAAGAGGCAAATCATTTTATTTAAAATTATTTTAAAATCTAGTAATCATTTATGTCACCTTTCCAGGTCCCTTCCTAAAAACTTGAGAGGAATTCATATTGATAATAAGCGCTGGCTGGATGTGGTGACTCATAACTGTAATCCCAGCACTTTGGGAAACTGAGGTGGGAGGATCACTTGAGGCCAGAGTTCAAGACCAGCCCTGGTAACATTGTGAAACCCACATCTCTACAAAAAAAATGTTTAAAAAATTAACCAGGCATGGTGACTCATGCCTGTGGTCCCATCTACTCAAGAGGCTGAGGCAGAAGGATCACTTGAACCCAGGAGTTCAAGCCTGCAGTGAGCTATGATTACACCACTGCACTTTAGCCTGGGCAGCAGACTTGTGCTTAGAACTTTGTCTTCTTTTTCTTGTTTATTCTTTATAACCCTGCTAAGTAGATAATATTTTCTTTTTTTTGAGACAGAGTCTTGCTCTGTCACCAGGCGCCAGGCTGGAGTGCAGTGGTGCGATCTTGACCCACTGCAACCTCCGCCTCCCGGTTTGAAGCAATTCTCCTGCCCCAGCCTCCAGAGTAGCTGGGACTACAGGCGCGCGTCACCACCGTAGCTAATTTTTGTATTTTACTAGGGATGAGGTTTCACTATGTTGGCCAGGATGGTCTCGATCTCTTGACCACATGATCCGCCCGCCTTGGCCTCCCGAAGTGCTGGGATTACAGGCGTGAGCCACCATGCCCAGCCAGTAGATAATATTTTCCATTGCATTGTACAGATGAGGGCACTAATGCCTGGAGAGGTTGAGAAGCCATATCTGTGACTGAAGTGCATGCTCTGAGGGGCTACACTGCATCTCCTCCCATGGATAGAATCCTGGATCAAGGCCTTGTCCTTCCTTATAGAGTGCTACAGAATGGTTAACAGGTTTCCCAGGATTCCTGAGTCATCTGGAAAAGCAGTATGTTTTAAAGCATTGTTTGTGGACCACCTGCATCATACTTCCCCTGGCTGCTTGTTAAAAGCACAGATTAACTGACTTACAACCTCTTGGAATAGGGCCAGGGAATCTGCATTTCTGCAAAGCTCAGACTGTAAAGTCTGAGGAACATACCTCTGACATGGTCTCAGAGTTTTTTTCACTGACACACTAATCAGTTTCTGGATAGGCCTAAATCTAACAGTAGGGATTTAGGAGACTATACTACAGGGGTTGGCAAACTGTTTCTTTAAAGGTCCAGTTAGTTTGGGCTTTGTGGGCCATATGGGTCTCTGTTGGAGCAATTTAACTCTGCTGTTGTAATGCAAAAGCAGCCATAGACAGTTCATAACCAATGGGCATGGCTGTGTTCCAATAAAACTTTGTTTTCAAAAACAGGCAGTGGGCTGAATTGGGCTATAGTTTGCCAACCCCTGATCGAGAGTCATCCGGGCCTACCAGCCTTCTGACAACCCCTGTTTGTGGAACTTATTCTTACACTACTTTCTCTTACCTATGGAGAGCTATATCAACTAAGATACAATTGCCTAATGTAACAAATAAACCCTGAATCTTAGTCACTTAAGACAATAAAAGTTATTTCTCACTCATATCAGAGCCCAGTGAGGCTACTTCTGATTGAAATCTTCTACGTGGTCATTTAAGACCCAGGCCCCTTCATGTTGTGGCTTTATCCCTCTTGGGCCCCAGAGTCCTCTCCATACAGCTGGCAGATGAGGAAAGAGACCAGGGATTATTCATGGGAAGTTTCTATGGGCTGGGTCTGGTAGAGGTGCCCCTCATTTCTACCCAAATTTCTTTGGCCAGAGCTCTTATCGCTTGGGATCCAGAAATAGTGATTTCTCAAGCCCATGAGGTCCTTGGTCTCTAAATTTGTTCTGTTTTCATCTGTCTTTGCTTGAAACCCCTCCAATTCTTTCATGGGCTCATCTTTTCCTTGTAAAGAACCTTGCTAAGTTCAGCCAAGAGGAACCAGTGGTCAACTTCACTCTGATTGTTTCTAGCCACTTTCACTAGAGCTGCAGACTCACTGAGTACGTGGTCCACCTTCTGAATGACTGCAGGTGTAAGTTTTACCAAATATTTTGCTACCTTATAATATAGATCTCTATCTTTCCAGGCTCTGAGATCAATTTCCTCACTGACTGCTGCCTACCTACTACTTTAGGTTGTTGCTATGGTGGCACCCCGCTGCAAGATACCTACTTCTGTATTAGTTCAGGTAAAATGGCAGCTTTCACAGGTAAATTCAAATTCTACCTGACTAACACAACTAAATGTTTACTTTTTGCTCACATCATATTCTAGTACAGATGTTCTTTGTGGTGTAGCCTTCCATACAGATGTTCTTCATAGTGTGGCCTTCCATGTGGTCATTCAGAGACCCAGGTTTTTCCATCTTGAAGCTCTGCCCTCCTGCAGGTCTCTACAGTCTCTTTGTCCAGCTGGCCACAGGCCAGGTGATCAGGCACATTTCAGAGGATGTGCTGGAAGTGATGGATGTCCATCACTTCAGCCCATATTGTCTTGGCCACAGCTCAGTTACATGGCCACACATCCTGCAAGACGGGCTGGGAAATGTAGTCTAAGCCCAAGACAAAAGGAGAAGAAGTTTTGGTGTGCACATAGCAGTAGCTGCCTTATAGGCCAGGACTCTGGACTGAGGGAATAATAACCAGTAGGGAATAATAATGGCTCATTAGTGGGGGTGGCAGTGTGCAGCCTGCCCTGGTAGTTAGAAGCGGTTCTGTCAGGCATTAGCTAGTATGATTCAAAAGATATACAAATACCTTCACTAATGCAATAAGCATCTACTGCATGTCCACCGTGTGCTAGGCAGCAGGCCAGACACTGGGGCCTTGGGAGAACAAAGCCCCCCTTGGAGCTCTGGGTGAGCCACTCTACTCATAATCTTTGTACTGAGGCCTAGGGGCCAGAGAGCCCGGGAAGGAAAGAGGGAAGTGGGTAGGACTTTCTCACCTGGCTGGTTTGAGTGCCTCCTACAACCCAAGAAATGCAGCCCATATAGTTCATCCGGGTTCCCTCTATTAGCAAGCATCCTCTCTGCAGTGTATTGAATGAAATGTAATGTGAGGGAAGGGAGGGCAACACATAGTGGACATTCTCTTTATAGCTTCCTGGTTGTTTTCATAGGATGTTGTTTTCCTTCTGTGAGGCATCTAAGGATGGTGGTAGCTCTGGGATGTAGACTTGTTATCTTTTTATGTGTTTGTGCCTGGTTGCTGGTAAAGTTAGGGAATTGGCACCGTGTCTCAGAACCTCCTCAGCAGTGCTGATGGCAGCACAGGGAGGACCCAGTGCTCTACATCCTCGCTTTTTTCATGTTACTGGCTATTCATGTTAGAAGCTATTGCTGTTGATTTCCTAGTGGGCCTGGCTGAAATTGAAGTGGTGGGTTGAGCTCTAGGCAGACAGCATTCAGTCAACAGCCATTGGGCATCCGCTCTGTGCCCAATCTCTGTCCAAGTCCACCGGCACTCCTCTCACTGGAGCAGCCAGTGATGCAGGCTTGGTAACTAATATGTAGGGCAATGGCAGTAGCCTCCAGGAAGGTTTTCAAATGGGCTAAGGAAATGGGCATAGAGGACATATTTAATACAGACTGAAATCGACCATGGAGACTTTTGGGTAGAAAAATCATATCACTAGAAGCAAGAATATAGCCTGGGTAATTTCTGGAACACTCTTTCAAACTGCATGCATTGATTTGTTGCCCATTTTCAGCTAAGGGAGGGAGGACTACAAAAGGTTAAATTTCTCATATAAGATTAATTCAGCCATCTCTGTGTAATGGTGGAAGCAGAATACCATTAAACTCTCTAATCTCATTTCTCTCATGCTGTCTTTCTTGGAACCTGTCAAACAGTGTCCTGGCAGAGAGTCAGTTCTCTGGTTGCTAAACATCAGAGTCAGTCTCTTTCTGCATGTGCCAAGAGGGCTGTAATTTAGAAAATGTAACCTACCTTTTAAGGAAGGATGAAAAGGTACTAAATGCACCTTTCTTTGCATGTTAGATCCCAAATATTTTGAATATAGTAAAGATGTTATTCCTATATAATTTTATTTTCTGTGTTACAGTAGAGTTATTTGCATGACATTTTAGAACCAAACTTATTAAAACTGTTTATATTTTGTGGCTCTCATGTGGTTTCATGAGTATTGCTGGGGTGTTAAATATACTAACTAATAAGATATGTGCCTTTTGAGTGTGCAGCTATGCATTCAGGATGAAAACGTAGTGACAATTTTGCCCTTGTTTTAATTGCTCTTCAACAACACGTGATTTTTGAAATCTGATTTGAGCCTTTTGGGGGTGGGTAGCTGCTGCTATGTAAAAAGCTGAATATACTTGGACATTAGATTTTCTGTTAGTTCTCCTCTTTTTTCATATTGCCACATAAAAATCCTAAATTAAAGGGGAGCAGGAGGTGGAGCTTACCAGGATTGTGAAGTTTCTTTATCTTACTTAAAATATAGCATTAAATAATGCTGGTTATTTTTATGTTCCATATTTGGGACAAAGAGACTCTTAAACGAAAGATAATTGCAAGATCTGGTTCAGCAGCTTTGTCCCTTGCTTCAAGTTTACTGCAGGGCTTCTCTTCTCTCTGGTTATACAGAAATGAAATTATAAACCACCAGTAGCCTTGGAAATTTCAGTCGATTCCAAATGACTAAATATTTAATTCAATCATTGCCTATACTTCCAGAGATGACTCTGGCATTTGCTTTTTATTGAAGGCTCCATGAAAGCCAGGCTCTGCAATGGCTGCTGGGGACTCTGTCTGTTGCAAGGAGGCTCCCCTGCAGTGAGGAGCCCGGGCACTGCAAGTCGATTCCATAGCAGCGCTTTTTGCAAATGGTAGTCGATTTTTGCAGAAGGTTTGTGGCCAGATCGCTATGTATAATACTGATGAAGCATTTTTGTTCCAGCTCTGTCTCGGAAGACCTAGGCTGTAGACGTGGGGATTTCAGTAGGAAACATTATGGATCTGTGGAGCTGGTAAGTTTATGCTGTCTGTTCAGTGGTAGTACATTGATTTAGAATTAGAGACGATCACCAAGCTCATCAGATCTTTTGTATATTTACTGTTAGACCATGTGGGTACAGTGTAAGAACTGGATTGGAATAAATAACTATACAAAGGCTATGATAATTTGATCATCTTTATCTATTTGTTTTCATTGTTACATACTTTTAATCTTGTCTGCCAGTTTGTTAAAAATATGTTGTGGCTTGGTATTTTTCTCTGTGTATATAATTAAATAAAATAATTTATGAATTAAGAAAGGTGGCATTTGGCTTATATATGATCTTTTTCATAAAAGTTTATAAATCTAGTTTTTAAGGTTTACATATTATTGAAATACATATTCTGATTTTCTGTATCTTTGCTTTCTGGGTATGTGATAGGAGTTAGAATATTTATGAGAGCTGTTTTTCCTGTTAAAAGCATATTGGTTGGACTAGATAAATGACTATTATAGATGATCAATATTTGGAATTAAAATATCTACATTTTCCTTAATGAGAGACATTGGGGTTTGTGGTATGATTTTTAAAAATTATATGTTTTCATTTTAAAAGCCATAATGAAAGGATATAATAGTCTCAATATTTTTTAAAGATAGAATATGATTTTTTCCAATTACATGGAAATCTGAAAAAATTTTCAGAAAATGTGCTCATAAAATTTTATTGATGATTATTTAACACTTAATGACACTGTCTACTATTTCTATTTATTAAAAATGAGTTGCTTATATCTATTTGTGTAGTACCCAGTTTTCTCCTATTAATATAAGCTGAATCCTTGCAGAGTTTAAGTACTAGAAAAATTTATACCAGAGTTGTGTCCCAGTGGCGTTCTACTTGAATTCAAGCATATATTACGGACTTGACTGTGTACCTGGCCTGGAGCTGGTATATTCTTGAAAATATAAAATGAGTAAAAGATTTGGTCCTTGTTCTTAAGGAGCTTACTGTCCTCTGGCTGGGCAGATAAGACACGTAAAATATCTGAAGAATGAATTTAGCCACATAAAATATACCTCAGTTGATTCAATCAACACTGTTCTGTCTGTCACTGGTGACACCATGCCACTTAGACCACCACCTCCCCTGAAGGAGTGGGTGCATAGCTGTAAGTCATAGCAGGAATTGGTACTGTGAAAAAGATGCATGTAGAGCATCATGTGGGTTCAGAGAAGAGAGAGAGCACTTATTCTGGCCAGGGATCTCAGAGACACAGCTTGGAAGGCCTTGCGGAGGGCTGTGAGATGTGGGTTGGTGGCAAAGAGGATAGACAGTAGGTATGAGCCAACAGCATGATTCCTGGCAATGCTGTGTTCCAAGATAGTGAGCAAATGGTCCTGCCTCGCAGAGAGCTTTGTGATTACAAAGCAAGCAAGCTTTGGAATCAGGTAGGCCTGGGTTCCCGTACCAGGTCTATTACTTATCTTTGTGACCAGTCAGATTACTTCTCTGAACCTCAATAATGCTTAAGAACATGTGCTCTTAAGTCATTATTGTTTAGTCATTCATTAATTGTATGATATTGGACTTCCTTTGGCCTCAGTTTTCTTATCTATAAAATGGGGATATTTCTATTATCTACCTTAGAGGATTGGTATAAGGATTAAATGAGATCATGTACATAAAGTACTTAGCACATAAGCACAGCTTATGTTAACTAGCTGTAGTCATAAAGACAAAATTCAGTAGCAAAAGTAGAACCTTGACTGTCAGGTGAACACTTTGGACATGGCCTAGTATGTAATATGGAGCTCTTATAAACAGTGAGAATATTACCTGGGAGAGATAACATGGGTGTGAAAGATGGACCCTTTAAAGATGTGGGAGAATCACATAATATCAGAATGGAAAAGTACTTGAGGGCAGTGGTTCTCAAACTTGAGCAGACATCAGAACTCTCTGAAAGGCTGATTAAAACATAGATTGTTGGGCCCTAGCCCCAGAGTTTCAAATTCAGTGGATCCGAGGTTAACCTACAATTTGCAATTCTAACAAGTTCCAAGATTGATACTGATATTGCTGGTCCTAGGATCACACTTTAAGAAGCTTTGCCTTAGAGAACCTCAGCTAGATCATCAGTTAACCTCGGCCTGATGAGGTAGCCAATTGACCAAATGTTCTTCACCATTTGTTCACATTTTTCCTCTAGGGACATGACTGTGTGTATGTGTATTTATAGTTGACTTTTTAGAATATTATAAAGTAAATTTTAAATGTTTTTTTAAATTCTGTGTATAATCTCACCTTGCAGCAACTCTTTTCATCTCCTTTTGGTTCCTTCCAATCCTTATAGCTACAAACCTCATTTTTACATGTTAAAATGAAATTATATATTTAATTTTGCATTCCTCTCTTTCCATTTATACTGTATTTTCTAAATGTCTTATATAGTCTTAGGAGTCTTATTTTAATGGGTGCCAACAACATAGTAATAAATGATTATCTGTGTAATTTTGTAAAATTAGGTTGTTTCTCATTTTCCCATATTAAAAATGACATGTGCTCTGGTGGTTGGAATGGTTGGGGAAAATGAAATGAGCAGAGCTCCATTCTTGTTAGCAGAGGATCTCTTGAAATTCTGACCATAGCATTTTAAAAGGAGAGCGATGTTTTCTCTCACTTCTGAACAACAGATATTAAATTACAAACCATTATGTATTGTAGGTTTATGAAAAAGTGAGTGACTTTTGTTATACCTGGTGTGATGAAAATTGTTGGGAACCCAAAAAGTGTTGGGCATCTTGGAACTCAAACTTTCTAGAAAGGCATCTAAGATTATATAAAATTGAAATTTTAGCATGAACTTCTCCTGACTTTGAACAAGTCACATGTAAGTCTTATGAAGAATGAAGCTCAGCCATTCACATCAGTAATGAGAGAAGATTTAGGGCTTAGTTCTCTAGGTTTCCATCCTATATAAGTTTGGTGATGAGAACATGGAAGCCCAGATCTTCACAGACTCATGGGAGAGTTTCTTAGCATTCTTTCAACACGTATTTATTTATTTATTTATTTATTTTTTAAATTTTTATTGTATTTTAGGTTTTGGGGTACATGTGAAGAACATGCAAGATTGTTGCATAGGTACACATGTGGCAGTGTGATTTGCTGCTTTCCTCCCCTTCACCTATATCTGGCATTTCTTCCCATGCTATCGCTCCGCAACTCCCCACCTCCCACTATCCCTCCCCTATTTCCCCCCCACCAGACCCCTGGGTGTAGTGCTCCCCTCCCTATGTCCTTGTGTTCTTATTGTTCATCACCCGACTATGAGTGAGAACATGTGGTGTTTGATTTTATGTTCTTGTGTCAGTTTGCTGAGAATGATGGTTTCCAGGTTCATCCATGTCCCTATGAAGGACACGAATTCATCGTTTTTGATGGCTGCATAATATTCCATGGTGTATATGTGCCACATTTTCCCTGTCCAGTCTATCATCCATGGGCATTTGGGTTGGTTCCAGGTCTTTGCTATTGTAAACTGTGCTGCAAAGAACATTCATGTGCATGTGTCCTTATAGTAGAATGATTTATAATCCTTTGGATATATACCCAGTAATGGGATTGCTGGGTCAAATGGAATTTCTATTTCTAGGTCCTTGAGGAATTGCCACACTGTCTTCCACAGTGGCTGAACTAATTTACAGTCCCACCAACAGTGTAAAAGTGTTCCTATTTCTCCACATCCTCTCCAGCATCTGTTGTCTCCCGATTTTTTAATAATCGCCATTCTAACTGGCATGAGATGGTATCTCAATGTAGTTTTGATTTGCATTTCTCTAATGACCAGTGATGATGAGTATTTTTTCATATGTTTGTTGGCCTTATGTATGTCTTCTTTTGTAAAGTGTCTGTTCATATCCTTTGCCCACTTTTGAATGGGCTTATTTGTTTTTTTCTTGTAAATCTGTTTTAGTTCTTTGTAGATTCTGGATATTAGCCCTTTGTCAGATGGGTAGACTGCAAAGATTTTTTCCCATTCTGTTGGTTGCTGATTCACTCTAATGACTGTTTTATTTGCTGTGCAGAAGCTGTGGAGTTTGACTAGGTCCCATTTGTCTACTTTGGCTTTTGTTGCCAGTGCTTTTGGTGTTTTGGTCATGAAGTCCTTGCCTACACCTATGTCCTGAATGGTTTTGCCTAGGTTTTCTTCCAGGGTTTTTATGGTGTTAGGTCTTATGTTTAAGTCTTTAATCCATCTGGAGTTAATTTTAGTGTAAGGTATCAGGAAGGGGTCCAGTTTCTGCTTTCTGCACATGACTAGCCAGTTTTCTCAACACCATTTATTAAACAGCGACTCCTTTCCCCATTGCTTGTTTTTGTCAGGTTTGTCAAAGATCAGATGGTTGTAGATGTGTGGTGTTGCCTCCGAGGCCTCTGTTCTGTTTCATTGGTCTATATCTCTGCAATTCTGTTCTAAACTACCATGATGTACTGTGTGCATTTGAAAATTCAGGAACAAGTTTATAGCTTTGCCAGTGTTTCAAAGGCATGATTCTGTAAATTAATTTTACTGATAAATTACTGTGTGATAAAAAACACATAAATTTATTTTGGGTTAAGTCAGGTTCATTTCATATTATTTCAGAAAATACCTGTTATTTTATTCCATAATAGAACGTTACTGACCCTATTTGCTTTTTGTTTATAATGATTACAGACATTTTCTAAGAGAGGGCTATTTGAAAATATGTTCGTGTAACTATGATGAAGTACGAATTTGGGCAATGTTGTAGGTAACTGATTTCTGTCCTTATTGAGAAATAATTCTATTCGACATTTATTGAAGAGCTATTATGGAATAACAAATTACAGGAAATTTAGTGGCCTTAAAGAAACCATCAGCTTGGTCCACTGGGGATACCTGATGTGAGCCCACTCTAGTTTCTACAGGCTGACTGGGGACATTTACTTAGTCTGGGTTTGATTGGGGAAACTTAGCAAGGGCTTCTCCATTCCATATATTTTTCATTATTCTTCTGAAACCAATGGGTAGCCCACGTATGTACATTTTATGGTGATGGCAAAAGAACAAGAGAGCAAATGGAAATACACAACGTATCTTGAGGCCTCAGCTTTTGGAACTGGCATATTGTCACTTTTGTATCATTCTATTTTCAAAAGCAAGTCTCATGATGAAACTCATAGCCAAAGAGTGGGGAAATAGACTGTCCCCCTTTGTGGGAAGAAGGCAAGTCATGCGGCAAAAGTTGTGCAGATAAGAAGGGAGGGAGAAGTGGTGCCAGTAGTGCAATCTAGCATCAAAGCTGAGTTTTTATTTGAAAAGATATTCTGGTTCTAAACTGAGTTTTTATTTGAAAAGATATTCTGGTTCTAAACTTAACAATTAACCTATATTTTAAATTATTTGGTCATGGGATACTATGAAGTTTTTTGATTTCCTGAGACACAGAGGGCATGCTGCAGATGTTTTACTTTCTGGTCAGGTGATTTCTATCTATGTAATGATTTTGCCTATGTCCTTTAATAACCACCTGTGTGTTTCTCTGAATGCAGTTTTCAGCACTAAAACTCTAAGTGAGTGACTCATTAAACTAGTCACCACTGTATCCACCCAGTCAACCTCTTGCCATGGCCTCTAAATCTGCTGCTGCTGTGTCACATAAGCATGAAAACTGTAGAATCCAGAATTCCTATTCAACTTGTGCCAAAACACTAAGCCTTTAAGTTTAACAACATTTGAGAATAATTGTATGAAAAATAGCTTGGTTGCTGTGGAGCCAGATGCTAAGTTGAGTATTACTCACTCACAGTGAGTTAACCGGAAATTAAAGGAGGGAATCATAGCCCCGGAGTGTGAAAGAAGATAGCCGGAAATGTCTAAAGCAGTTAAGAGGGTGAACAGATTTTGTCTAAAAAGATAAGGCAGCTAAACAAGGGGTGAGAAGACATGAGCCAAATTTATACACACTAATAGTGGAAATAATCTCTGAGAATCCAATTTGGGAAGAAGTGAGGGAGATAATAGTGCTCTGAGTGGCTAGTGATGAGAGAACAAAGAGGTTAACAATGCCTGAGAGATGGGATCAGTAATGTTTCCAAGGCGTCATGGAAGAGTCTGCTGGCAGTAGAACAGAAGTGTACTTTTTTTGTTTTTTAAACCAGTTTACCAAAAAGGTTCAAGTTTTCGTAAAAGTTGAAAATTTGCAAATTACTTGTTTTCTTTGCTTTCCAGAATATTTAAAAAGACAATCAATGGGACAGTGTAACAAAACAAGGGGAATTATTCATCAAGAAGAGGCCTTTTAGCAGGTAAGTGGAAGCAAACCCTTCATCTTTAAAAGGCATATGATCCTTTGCTTGGTGTTTGACTTTAAGTGGAACGGAAATAGTTTTACGGAGATTAACATCTTTGTATTCTTAAATACAAAGCCTTCAAAATAAAAACCTAAATGCAAAATTAAAAAGCCAATCAGGTTTCTATTCATTTTTTCAAATTCAAGTATATAGAATATTGTTTCTCAACCTCTATGAGATATAGAACTTGTCTTGATGTAAGTAATGAGATGGCTGTAATTATATTTCATGATTTAATATTTTATTTTCTTATATATTAATTATGAGTTGACACTATAGTTTGAACAATTAAGACCTAATTGTTCTTCCAAATTTACATAAAAATTCAAAATTTTGTGTTAGGAAATTACTTTTTAAAGAACTCAAGTATTCTGCATCAAGGTAGAAACTAAAGATAATGGCCAATTCCAGATGTTATTATCATTACTGTACCAATTTTACTTGTTTTAAATGCCTCATCTGTCTACGTCCCTCATATTATATGGCATAGATAAAAGTCTCTAAGCCATCTTATATGTTGTTCAGTAGTAAACATCAACATGCTGGTACAGAAAGGCATATCTGATTCCGTAACAAGTTTCTGATGGAACAGATAATAAAGAAATAATATAAACCGCTATTACTTTGCACCAACCTATTATTACTGGAAGCTTCTGTCAACTACTTATGTGACCCTGTGCTTCTAACCTATATGTATGTACATCAATGTATATATGTTAGATAGGGTAGGTATACATATTATTTATCCATATACCTACCTATCTACCTCCTTCCTCTCCCACTCTCTATCATCTATTCTCATGTTTTATATGGTTAGGTAGTTTCATCCACAGGTGTTGTTAACATGGAAAAACTTAGGGGAACTGAGAATCTTTTCTTCTGCCTGAGAGCATGCTATATTAACTTATGGTTTATGTAATTGCCGTTCTATGTCTCCTTATTTTTGTCCCTAAAGAAACTTTATATCTTATAACTTCATTCCTATGAATTTATTTTCCTCCCTATTAGAATAAAAATATACATTATAAAGGTATATTTGAGGTCTAAACAAAATAATATATATTAAATGTAATGACTTGACAAGGTAAATGTTTATAAATTAACATGGCTTTGAGACGATAAGATAAACTAGAATTGGCACATGGTTAAAGTAGGAATTCAGCAGAGCAACCGAGATGTTTCTAACTTTTCCTTTTTAATTGCATTTGAGGCCTATCACATCTAACTTTTACAGGAAATTATAATTTGTTCATGATTTCCATAGATTTTTTTGTATTTTATCTTAAGAGGTATCTGCTGAGTTATATAACTGAAAGGAAACTTATGCTAAAATAGAAGGTATTGGCCTATGTGTGCACACATTGCTCATTCTCTAATGAGGCTCTGGAGCTATGAAACATGCATGATGCAGTGTGAAGACAAAGTTTATAGATCGTGATCACATATATTGCCACATTAAATCTCTATGCATTCTTAAACACAATGTCTTTTATCAGTTTATGCATATACTCAAAACCAGCAATTCCTTCTTTTGCCCGCAGAATAAGTTACCAGTTCCTAAGATTGATATTCTAAGTTCTCAAGAATCTGGTCCCATTCTACCTCTTTAAGTTTTTTTTCTACTTATACTCATTAAAATTTTGTGCTTCAATCAGACTAACCTATTCATGCTACCCACAATTGCAAAAGCAGTCCACATCCGTACCTTTGTTTTTGCAGCTTCCTTTCTTATTTGGCATGACTTTCTATCTTGACAAAAGCTTATACGTCCTTCAAATAACAGGTCCAGCCTCTACCAAGCTGCATTTTTGGATCATCTCAGTTGATAATTATCTCACCATGATCTGAAAAAATTAGTAATATTTATTTTACTAATTTTAATTCATAGAAAATTATTTACTAATGAAATTTGATGTTATTTTTATTACTGAAGATATAATTAATTGACTAAAAATAATGAATGTTATAAAAAAGCCATTAAGTTAGTCAATTGCAGATTGCTTTAAAGTATTCTGAGTTATCTTATAGCATGATTCTTTATCCCTATATGTGTATATGTATATATATATGCATATATATGTGTGTGTGTGTGTGTGTGTATATCCAACTTATAATGAAAACAACGTAATAACTAGTAAAGTACTGTATTATTACTTGAGAGAAGGAAGTATTATAATTTCATCTAACCACAGGTGCCACATTATTTATACTCTCTAAATAGTAGGAACCCAAGAAAAAGCTCTTTACTTTTGAAATACTAACAGTTGTTAAATATAACTGTGTAGTTTCTCTCCACAAATCTAAAGTACCATTTTCCAGTGTTTGTGCTTCTCATTCTTCTGTCAGGCAGTCATAATCTCTTACCTGGAATCGACTTTCTACTTTCACCTTTGCCTCTGCACTTCAGTCTTCTTGCAGCAGCCAGAATGATCATTTTAAAATGTCAATAGGATAATTGTCCAGACACCCTTTAATGGCACCCTTTCACAGTTTAAGATAAAATCCAAACTCCTTCTTTTAACCTCAATATTTTGATCTCATCTACTGCTAAGTACCTCCCATGGTTCACTTCACCGGAAGAACACCCACCTCCTTGCTTTTCCTTGAACATAGCGAGGACGGTTCCATTAGAGATTTCAGCATTGCTCATGCTTCACCTCTCAGCAGACATCACTACATTTTTCTCTAAGCAGCCTTCCCTGGCCAGCCTAAAGTAAACACACCCCCCTCATTCCATATCCACTCACTCTGATTTATTTGTCATCATGATGCTTATTACTAGTTAATATTATATGTTCTACTTATTTGGTCATTTGTTGAATATCTGTCGCCTCTTTTTAAAATGACATGTCTATGAGTCTTTGTTTTGTTCACCATTTTATCCACAGTATCTAGATTACCACCTGAAATATACTAGGTGGTCATCTCATCTTTTTTGAGTAAATGAATTGATATTTTCAAATAACTACATTAGGAGTATGTTGTCTTTTCTAGTCTGCAGAATTTGGGTGTTGAATATATTTCTTAAAAAGACTGCTCAATATAAACATCTGAAGACTAGATTCTTCTTTTGTACCAAGTCTATAACATCGTGGCAAGTCTCATAAACAAGCAAAATTTTGTTTCTAATTATGAAAGAGTTATAAATATTATTGCCTTTGTTCTTATCACTTGGAGTTATGAAACTGATGAAAAAAAAGTATGTTGAATTCCAAAAGTCACTTTCAACAGCACATTATTAACTTCTGGAATGACTAAAAATGATTCTTCTGCTTGGTTCCAAAGAAAAATGATAATGCACATTTGGTTTATTAGGGATAAGTCCATACAGAACACAGGATATTAAAATACATATTTTTTAAAAAGCTTCCAGACATCCCAAATTTGTAAAATGTCTGATTCTAACTTGGTTTGAAGTTTGGCCTGGACTCCACATATAAGTTTGTGTGCTTTATCTGTCCATCTCTATATTATTGATTTTCACTAGGATTCTGTTTTGGCAACTTGAGTTTGTTGTTTCCAGTGAAAACATCAGTATACTAATTCCCAAGGAGATGAATTCACATTATGCTCTAGTGATATCTGCAGTCTCATTGCTGGTTATATACTTGATGGTAAATCTATACTGAAGATGCATAATTGATATAAAATCCAGTGACTTGTGTATATACAAATGTATATAAGTTATATATAACTTTATCTTACATTTGTTGTTATATAGCTGATATGTGTGTTTGTGTATATATTTATGCTAGATATATAGTGAATATATATCTAAATGTATATGTGCATGTGTTGTGTATATATATCTGTACACATATACACTTGCTATATAATAACCAAGGTGAGATAAATTGTATATATTATTTATATAGAATTAACATGCATTTTATATGTTAATTTTAATAATTGCTGGAAACTGTTAGTCATTTAGGTAAGATGCTTATTTTTGTTCATCTTTTGCTTTAAAATTTTCTTACTTTGGTCATTATATGGCCAGTATGTTTATATGTATATACTATATTTATATTGTATAAATACATTATACAGTACATAAAAACACCATAAAACTATAAAGCCATACCAAAATTTTGACCTACTGTTATAATATTTAAGTGATGCATAAAATAATTGCCTTGCTTTTAAAATGATCTTTATCCTTGTAACCCTCATTACAAAGATAAATAACATGCTTTTAATTACAACTCATCTAAAGATGACAATGATTTATATCCATAAATGGTTGTGACATGCAGACCACTTTCTATTGGGTTGCATACAAAATAAAGGATTAAATTTCACAAAAAATTACTGAGTTCTTATCAGAAGCTCACTGTTTTGTTAAGCAAGATTTACCAACATGATGGTAAATGAATCTGCAGACTATTTTTAAATTTGTAAAGAAAAATAGACTTTTTGAGGCTTATAACCTATTTTTAGAAATACTATGGGTTATTATCTATAAGCTGAAATATTTATGTTATAATTTCTGTGGAATCTATAGTATTACATTGTGCTCACTTGTTTACTCAAATCACAAGGTCCTTGAAAGCATTACTTGTACCTTTGTGATGTTTCTATTTTTAGTACTTAGCATAGAATATGTGTCAAATTATTTATTGAATATTTTTATTTATTGAATATTATTTATTGAATATTTTAATTTTATTTATTGAATATTATTTTTATTTATTGAATATTATTATTTATTGAATGTGTTAATCAGAAAGTCCAGTATTTTATAAACCTAAGATTTCTGCAAGATTCTTTAAAATAAACAGGACTGTAGATTTGGCTAAGGGAAATTTTATGACACTCCAAAGAATTCGGTGCACTTTCTTTAGCTTCTTGAGATATTTTCCTTTTTTTAAAAAAATGTATTTATTATACTTTAAGTTCTGGGGTATATATGCAGGTCGTGCAGGTTTCTTACATAGGTATACATGTGCCATGGTGGTGGTTTGCTGCATCCATTGCGTCATCATCTACATTAGGTATTTCTCCTAATGCATAGTTTGCAGTCTCTATTTTCAACTGGATCTGCCTCTACCTATGTATACATAGGTCTACTCATTATTCCAAATCCAAGTCTTGCTTTCTCACCTGTAGGCCTTTTTCCGTTTCGTTCTTCCTGTCTGAAATGTTTTCCTTCTACAAATCCTATCAAAACCTTAGACTTTTGTTAAGCCTCAACTCACATTTAGTCTACTTTCTCTGAAATAATTGGAAGAGCTACATGTAGCTATACTAGATCGCTATGTCTTCTGATCATCTCTAGCAAATCCATCCTTTGAATATCAAGAGAAATTTTTGACAAAACTATTGTTTGGCAATTATTTTCTTAAGAAAGTGTGTTTTAATTATGCACATATATTAGCTCTTTAAATATATTTAGGATTCTTAAAGATGTCAACAAATTATGTAGATTATTTTTGAGGATTCACTGGCCTACTTTAAGAATAATTCCTTTAAAGGCAGTGGCATATAAACTAAATTAAGTAGCATTTGTTTGCCTCTTTCTTTAAGATGAAAAATTAAGTAATTAGACTACATTGTGGAGATATATTCATATTGGTAATTCCACATCTCACCTATACATGTATTTTTTATTAGAAAAATGTCTTTCTATCTTCCACTCTAGCCCCAGTTCCTAGAGGGATCTTGCTGTCCATTACTTGACGACATTAATTGAACTATCTGTGAATCAGATTCATAGACCTATGTCATAGATAAATGGTCAAGTCCCTGAACAAGTTGCTTAAATTCTTTGGACCTCAATTTATTCAAAAACTAAGTTTTTTAAAAAAAATTGAAGGCATAACCGTGTATGTAAATTGTTTAAAATATTAAATTGCTGAAACAAACTCTCAGGTTTCTGTCTATAGAATCAAGTGAGAGCACAAGAAAAAAATCCTGCATAATCAAGTAGCTAGATTTGAATTATCCTTTTTATATGGTTAGTTTTGGAATAGAAATCTACTGCTAGTATGCCTATCACTTTAAAATATCTCAGAAAATGACACGTGGATTTCATTGCACAGAAAGATCTTTTCTAAGTTGTTGTTTATGGATGCACCAAGTGAATCTCTTGAGGAGACTTAAATAATTCAGCCTTGGAGGACTCATCTATTAAGGCAGAAAGAGTATGTGTTCCATGTTCTTGCTTGATTGACTGTAAAGCATGACTGTAACCTGTGGAGTCACAGAGGATGAAGTGAGAATTAGACAGCAAGGATCCATTTCCTATTATGGTGGTTTGCTTAGAAACTTGATTATAGCCGATTGATAAAAAGAAGTAATTTACTGTTTTAGTAAATGAATGTTGATCATTTCATCATAATTTACCATTTAAATATAACATTATTTTACCACTTACTACAATTGTAATTATTTGGTTAATGCTTAAGGTTCTCCACTACACTGTCAGCTTTATAATGGGATGATATATTTCTGCTTTAGTTGAAAACGTATTTCATGGGCCTACTTCAGATCTGTGGAACCTACTACTGGATTCACAGTACATATATGATGAGGTAAATTTTCATTTCTGAAGCATTGCACTATACTGTGTTGGCTAACATAAAATTAAATCAGAGAGGGTAAAATGAAGTCAAAAATTAATGGAGGAGGAGACCTTTGGCATATAGAAAGTCAAGAATCTTTCTTTCTGGGACAGGTTCAATGCAAGCTTTTCAAAGGTAGTAGAAATGCCTTTGTTTTTCCTTATTGGCAAATGTGATAATTAAATCATTTAGTTAAAGAGTATTGTCTCTACTTCTTTTAGTTGGTTTTCATAACCATATTAAAATTACTCAAATGTAAATTATGATCTAATTTAAAAGTCCTAATTTAACTTACTCAAGATAAAATATTTAAATATTAAACTCATGTTATTACAGGTATGTTATCTAGTCACAATCTCAGAATTATTATCCTGTGATGTTCATACAGTTCTCAATATCAGATTGCAATCTAGAGTTGGTTGTAAATAAAAATATGTTAATGTATAAATTCACTTAACACTAACATCAGAGTTTTTTTTGACATTTTTGCAGCAAAAAAGTAAGAATATAAAAGTGTTAATCTGATGAATAACAAGAAATAACCAGAAGTCAACACATTAAAAATATGATTACCAATTTAAACAATAAGCAGAACAATGGAAAAAATAGTAATACAGTATGAGATACAGTCAAATTTACTTTGATAATGAAATCGTCACAAAAGTGAACTCATTTAGGGAATTAATTGTGGAGACAAAGAGACATGAGGGTTTTAATCCTGCATTCAATACTTATAAGCTCTGTGACACTGAACAAGTAATATATTCTCAGTCTCTGTCTCAAGTATAGAGTGGGCACTGTAATAGTAAATGCAGAGAGAGAGAGTGCAAACCAAGCACTTTTATACCTAGACTATTCTGAAACATGAAGTCACCAAAATAACATCTTTTATTGGTTCTAAACTTTTAATATATATGGTATTTCTTTCCAAATATGAGTACTTGAGTAAACTGGGTAAGACAGTGTTCTCTCCAGCATGTAGGCTTTGTACCTCTTCCTCCTTGTCAAAACATCATTTATTTTCCTGTGGCATAAACCCCACCCAAAAACCCCTCAATTCTCCCAATAGTATTGAATTGATGCTATCCCCTATATCACTATTCCTAATGATTGTTATTTAATTGTCATGTTTCCATTCCCTTTGTAGTGCCATAGCCACAAGGTAATGGTAAGGCAGGGTCCTATTGCTGGGCAGTTGGGAATAGAGTTAATGCACCATGCAGTTTTGATCAAGAATTGTCTTTATTTGGTCAAATGCATTCTGTGTTTTTAACTGCCCTCATTCTTGTGGTTAAAAGAATGCAAGCAATTCTACAGTTCCACCTCTTTTTTTTTTTTCCTCTCTCTCTTGTTCTTTTTTCTCTTACTCCTCAGTCTCTCTTTGGCCTCAGGGCCTGCCTGACCTGCACAGTTTATTCTCAATTTACTAGCTTATTTTAGTTCCAAAAGTTACTTTTGATTATTTTTCCTCTTTTCTTATAAAATAAATTTTGTTTCTAATCTGTGATTAACTGAAAAAAAAAAGAACAGCATAGTAATGCAAATAGAAAATTTTTTTTTGCTATTTGGAAGCACAATAAATGCTTAGGTTCCCATGTCACATAACAAAATAAATTTTGGGTAATGAATACTTATAGCTTATTGTGCCGTATACTGATATACTTTTTTGTAGCTGAAATAATTAAATGTAAAAATTCAAATGATTTTTAAAATTCTAAAAAACAAAAACAAAAACATACAGCTGTAATCCGAAAAGGTGATGGATTTCTAAGCTTGAATGATGAAATGGAATTAAGAAGTAAATACTTAATAACACAAAATTAAAAGTTTTATTTGAAAAAAATTGTTTTGTATATTTGTGTCTCTATATTTCCTTTCTTTAACTGAGGTCAGTGTACAAGGTGTTTTCAGGGAATGTTTTAAGGGAATATCATGAAGGATTATGTCAATATACAAAGCTTATTGGTTTCAGAATCCAGTTACATTCTTAAAAATCACTGATGATCTTAAAAGGTTTTGTTTATATTTGTCTGTGTTTAATGGAAATTAAAACAGATATTTTATAATATATATTTATTATGTCTTCTAAAAACTGTAATAGATTATACATTAACCAATACATATTTTAATGAAGATACATTTCCAAAACAAAACACATTAGTGAGCAAGTACCATTGTTTCATGTTTTTGAACATCTCAGTAACATCTGGCTTAATAGATGGGTTCTCATACCTGCATCTGCTTTCAATCTGTGATGATGGCACTCATCTGCAGCCTCTGGAAAACTACACTGTACACTCACCAGAGAATGAGAGGGAAAGAAACAGCTTATATCTTAATATTATTTTAAAAGTAATATTGACCTTGCAGAGCCCCTGAAAAGTTCTTAAGGAAGCTTAGAGTTCCCTAGATCACACTGTGAGAAACATTGGCCTACACCAAGGGGCTGGAATTAATAACAATATCACAAAAACAGCACAGCTGCTATGGAAGTAAGGAGGAGCAAAATAGTTGTGAAAATTACAATCACAATGTTGTCTAAACCATGAAGTTTATTATACTGAAGCCATTCACAATAGGCCAAGCCATGTAATTAAGTGGGAACATGTTTATGTTATAAAATTGAATGTTAAAAAATACAAAATTAAAAGATTTAGGTCAATTAAATGTGCATATATATTTTATAAATATATAGAGATCTAAAGAAAACTGTTAACACTTTTGTTTTTAAAGAACTGGAGTGACAAACTGAAAGAACATGTACCAAAAATAATCAGCCCTTTCCTTTAAGGCAAAGGCGTGTGGGTATGTATTTTCAAATGTCCAAAAGTAAAAAGGCAGTGACAGTCTAGTCTCTATCTCCTGAACTGTCATGAAACTTTAGATCACTGAACTGTGTCCTCTCAGGATTTCTGTTTCTCTCAATGAATCAGTTCTTTGTTGATTTAGAATTAGGTCCAGAATAGCCATTCCTCAAATAATTCATTTCCTTTATCTTTGATGGATGGAATTTTCAATAAGGTGTGTCAGGAATTTGTCAGATGATGTGATTTTGCTGAAAGAGAATTTCAGCAGATGTCTGTAGACTAACTCTTGTATTGCTGCTTTGGCTTCTGAGGCAGCATGGCGATCTGTGTCAAGGCGTGTCATCTATTTCCTCCTCTAGCTAGCTGTACAGTGTACTCCTTTACCACTGTTTACTTTGTTACCTCCCCATTTATTCTTCATCCATTAGATCTGCAGCATGTTTCCATACTTGGATTAACGAAGGAACACTGCTTTTTTCATACATAGAGCAGGGCTCTAGATAGAGCCTACTCAGCCCTACTCTGGAGTAGCTCATAGTCCTAACTATTTTGAAAATTACTTTATGTTTATTGTTTGAATTTTATTTTTATCTTTATTCTACCTTCCCATACTCTTACATACATCCCTAACATTAGAAAATGGATGTTAACATCACACACTGGGGTATATTAGTGGGTGAGGGGCTGGGGAGGGACAGCAGGGGGCGGGGAGGCTGGGGAGGGATAACACTGGAAGAAATGCCTCATGTAGGTGATGGGGAGATGGAGACAGCAAACCACCATAGCATGTATATACCTGTGCAACAATCCTGCAAGATCTGCACATGTACCCCAGAACTGAAAGTACAATTAAAAAAAAGAAAAAAAGAAAATGGATGTTAACATAAAATTATCAATAAAAATACCAGAGTTCCATGTAATTATATAAACACGAATAATTAACAGAAAAGTTAATCTATTATAAATACAGAAAAGGATTTCTTATGTTCTGGACCATATTAAAGTTGTAAAGTTTTACAAGAAGTCATAATTGAAGGATAAGATTACAAAGTACAATAATAATGATTTCACAGTGACATATTTGCCCTTGTTTACCATCATTCATTATTATGCAACTCTAGCAAATAGTGTCCTGAGTCTCTCTGATGTTTTCAGAACAAGTTTCCAAAAATGTCTTCCAATATTGGTGATGAAACTATAAAAACCCTGAATAATGATAATAAAATTAACAATGGTTGAAAACTTATCGTATGGTTGAAATTTGAGAATTATTACCTTTAGTTATCTGAACACCACTGTGATGTTGGTACTATTATTTTCGCTACTTTATAAATATGGCAGCTGAATCTGGGAGAAATTAAGAATTTATTCAAGGTTATTTATTTATTTAGAGTTGAAGTCTTAGTACATTGCCCAGGTTGGTCTCAAAGTTCTGTTCTCTGGTTTGCAACAGTCATAAGCCACCACAACTGGCCAAGGTCACAAAATTTTTTAATTATTAAGGAAGACTGCTTATCTTAAATTGTCTTCAGACCTCTCTTTCTTAACCACGAAATATACCATACGAAACTATATGAGCAACATTAAAATCTGTACTTAGTATAATTTAAAACAAAAACAAAAATAACTGAAAGCTATAATCTATTTTCAAGAATTTGTAAAACTATCATAAAAATATAATAAGAGAGAGCCTAGGGCCAAGTTTACCCTCCAGTTCTCTCTTCTAAGATCCTTTATATAGGAAGTATTGAAAATGAAAGACACTGTCTCCTATACAGAGTCCTTCAGTTAACTTCCCTGGTCTACCCTAAAGATGCTTCTCTGACCCTTTTGATGATGCCATTTTTATTTATATGAATTAGCAATAAGACTTTTTAAAATTTCCCTTATTCAATGTACTTTTTCAGAAGGCTTAACATCTTTCTCTGTGTCATAAGATTCATTATAATTATAGTATCATTAGTAATTAAGAGTCTTCCCTTGACTCTTATTTTACATTACTCCTTCTCCCTAACAGTGTCTGTCTATCCATTTTCTTTCAATAGAATATTACTTCATATTTAGAAGATCTAACTTCCATGCTCTATAAGGAGAGATATATTTATTTGCATAATGAACATAGCTCCATAGCTGAGTAGTAGAATTTCCTCTACTATGTAATAGCTTTCCATTTTCCATTTTATTTCAGTTTTCTTATTTTTCCTTTATTTGTTTCTCATCCTTGTTCAGGAATATTATAATCACTGTTTTCTATTTTGTAGCATTTTTTTCCATTCAATATAAATCTTACAAGTCTTAAAAGTTACTGAAGTTCATTAGCTGTACTTCACGGAAACATTCTCAGCACTTCATAAGAATATGCTCCTGGTTTGGTTCTCTTTTCTTTGGATCAGAATCTCCAGTGGAAGTCAGCCATTGTGGTTCCCTTTTGGAAATCGTGAAAGCCAGCTCATTTTTCCCAAAGTCAATAAAGTCTGTTAAAATCTTATCTTTCACAATAAAATATATAATAAACATTTGAAGTTGTAAAATGTCTCCAAGTATTCAACAGATAAAATACAGAAAATCAAATATTAAACTAATTTTGAATTCTTGATAACACAGTTTTTAAAATAACATTTATAGCTGTACATTTTAAATTTTAAGTTAAATTTTAATTCTTGAAAATAGATTTGTAGAATGTGTTTTGAATTTGTAGACTTTTTGCTTGAATCTGGGGCACAGAGGTTGCACTGAGCCAAGATGGTGCCATTGCACTCCAGCCTGGGCAACATAATGACACACCATCTCAAAAAATAAATATTTGTAGATGTAAAAAAATATTGCTGTTAGTAGGGATAGCTGGAGAAAACGTGTGGCTTACTCTATTCTCCCTTGAAGTTGAGCTAATTTAAGAATACTTTGCACATTAGCAGCAACCTATATATTAGATTGTATTCTAGACTCATCCTGACATGCTACAAGGCTTTGGGTAAGTAAAAAGTGTGCTAATACTTTTTAAACTATAATGGACTTAAATGTAACACCTTCCAGATCTAGCAAAGCAAGGATTTTGAAGTTATCTGTTTATAAATTAGTTTATCAACATGAATTAGAGAAAAAGTTGCCAAATTATTTAGTGTGTATGGTTCTCAGATGGACTTAATCAATATTGATACTATAGCTGCTTTGTGTGATCATTAAAGTTGATCCAGCAACTTGTTTTGTAACTTGTAGCACATCATCAGTAGTTGGAATTTTAGAACCTAGCATATTTTCAAAATAGTAAAAACTTAAATATCATTGTCTGGCTTATCAAAACTAAATTATTTTATCATTTTAAAACCACGATTCATAACATCGTAATTTTCTGTATATATATTCATATTTACTTAAATGGAGGTATATTTACATTTACTTAAATGGAAGACAATTCAAAAATAATTGTTAAAACTTAATGACATAATTGAAATCCTTTCATAGACTTCCTAGCATGTACTGAATGTACTTTATATATATATGTGTATATATAAAATCAGAATTTTCAAGCTGTATATTTCTTATTAAAATGCATGTTGTAAAGGTTTGGAAAGGTTTGGATTTCATAATGATTTGGTTTTACTTTATGGAATTCAGTTTACATCTATTTGATAGGTTGCTATGAAATCACTGCTTATAATTAAAAAAACAAATTTCAGAATCTTTCATGTTTAAAGATATAGGTAAATTTAATGTGTAAAGTCCACACCATTTTCTTATAATATACAACAGGTTAAAAAGTAGAGTGCTATTTATACTCTTGAAATTAGAATGAATTTATTAAGTCTAATTTTGGATTTCATTATTGGATATACTTTAAAAGAAGTAAAATTAATTTGCATTGAGTTGCAGTAAATAATTAGCTGTCATAACCCTAAATTACCTTTTAATAAGGGAAAATTAAAATCATTGTGTTGCATACACTATAACATTAATATAATCCAAGTCCCTACCCATTAATTTTCAAAAAAAATTCAAAAACTTTCAAAATAAAACACTAAAGTAATTTTCAAAAGGAAAATAATACTTATAATGTTCAAATATTAGCATTTATTGTGCACAATGGATAAATGAGGTCCATAAGATACAATTCATGAGTTATACATGTAGCAAAGATTAGTATAACATTTCCATTTCTTGTTAAAGCAGTTTCTGAAGTATTTTTCCAAGATATCTTATTTCATTATGGGATATTTCAATTTATTTCCAATAATAGCACTATGAAGGCCATAGACTCATCAGATCAACATTTTCACTCACAGTTTATTGGACAAAGAATATATGTTAAGAAATTACATTCTCAAGCACTTACAAATTGATCTTTTCTCCCTGGTATTTTATAAAAACATTAATTTGGGCTTATATAGTTTTTAATTTCCTTACATTTTCTCCTTAGGTTTGATTGTCTGAATTTAGCAAACAGAATTTTCTCCAAGTGGGAACAGTATACCTTGATCAGATTATAAAAATAGATTATACTGAGAAATTACTGATTAGAGTAATATAGAAGTTAGTTGTTGCATTGATAAATTAGGATTTTTTTTTGTAAAATAGTTATGTAGGTTCTGATTATCTCATTATTACAGTATCAACCTCTTCTTACTCTTGTCAGTGTTAGTTATGTAAATTTAGAGCTTAAATAATGCACCCTTCTTTCTCTGTGCAGTTGATATTTTACTAAAGGATACATTTGTGTGTTTGTGTTTCCTGTGTTGATGGTGAATTTTTTCCTACCTAACTAAAGACTCTGTGGGTCTACAATATGTTATAGATGTATTATTGCAAACAATACAAAATCACAGTGATAGTCCAAGTTTTAGAGGAGGGAACATGCATTTTGGTCAGAGAAAAGGTATATTTGTACTTTAATATGGCTTTCATTTCTAGTTTACTGAATGAATGAATGAAATCATAGTATGTGGCAAAACAGCTGAGAAATTGAGCAGAGTTCGGGATTTCAAAAGCAGCTTTGTTTTTGTTAAAGTAAACTTTGTGAAACACTAGAAACTTGGTTTCTGGTCAAAGCAGTTTTTGCTCTCATACTATGAACATTCTGATTTAGAGAATTCCATTCTGTGTACTTAATTTCCCAGAGAATCTTAACTGGAAATAATCTGTGTTCTCATCTAGTCATGAAGGTCTGGTATGCAGATGCTGTGTTCCATTCTGAAGAAGTTGCAATAGGAGAAAAACTGATTTTATGACTTGGGAGAATAAAATCTGTTATAATATAAACAATGATACCATATTTTCATATCGTTTTTGTAGGAATGACCTGAATTTAGTGACTTTATGTGTAATTATCTCTACTTTGTTCCTACAATTATACCACTATTTGTTCTGCGTGTGGGGCATGCATAACACACGGACTCGGAAAATATGACATTTGTAACTCACATCTAAAAAGGCATTAAATTCTTCTTTCTCAGACCATCATGAAAAGAAAACATAAAATAATTTACAGAGTAAATTCTTTCCCCCACCCCGAAGGCAGAAAAATTTCTGCAGTATTATTTTATTCTCTGACCATGTTTGGCAGAATATAACCTATTGTACATATGATTTAACCTAAATAGAACACTTATTTACTCTTATTTAATTACATATTTTTACTTTTGAAAATTCTCTTGAAATAACCTATTCAAAATGCTTGCAAACTTAAGGGAGTGGGGGTATAGGAAAAGATCTGGAAGGAAAAGTAAAAACTGAATGGGTAGAAATAATACAGATACATACCATCTTACAATTATTAGTAAAGTTTATTTAAAACACCATATCTCTGTTGCATAAAATCAAATAAGACTTATTTTTTATTAAGAATAAATGCAGAGACATTTTACCACTTTAAAAACTAACATCACTTGGGTTGAACACAAATTTGGTCTGAGTTATCTTAACTGTGTAGATCAAGCAGATAATAAGCAGAGACTTCATACTGAGGGAAATACATTGGCAATACTTTTTAGTATATTTCTTTATGTCCAAGCAATCTGTAGATGTGTTATTAGGTCATTATATTTTTTTGCTTTAATTTTAAATGTTTATAATATCATTTTGATGAAACTTTATTTTCAGCTAGAATATGATGACATTTTTATTTCTCTTTTTTCAGTACATTAAACTTACAGTATATGACTTGAGAGTAAGCATTAGTGTGTACAGATAACATCTGTTCTCAATAGGTAACTGACACATAAAAGAAAAATATGATTTAATGATGCAATTTTAGTATTTGTAATATAATATACAGTTTGAAAATAAGATAAAATTGACAATGTAAACCTAAAATCTCATGGACAAAATTACTTTTTATGTTATATGCCATGTTTTACAATATTTTAATGTTTTGATTATCCAATGTTTCCCTATCCTCCACCCAAAATATACTATAGAATAAAAGGAAAATTTCAGAATTCGATTTCAGATTCTGTAAATAGCATGGCATGTCTGTGCCTATTATGACAAAGAAAATGAAACACTTTTTCTTAATATTTTATATTAATTTACTCAACATCGAAATATGTTTTCCCATCTAAATCTTTATATCTGCTATATAAACTATGGTATTTATGATCACAAAAATACATTATGCATCTGGAAAATATACCAAGAAGTAATTTATTTCATAGAGCAGAATCCCTTATGTTAAAATTTGCTATTTCTGGATCACATTTCTTTTTTATTTCAGGATATTCTGAGAAACATTAAAATTAATAACCAAATTACCAAAACACCTCTATTATATTAAAAGAGAAAGGAAGCTATGTTTGGGTATGTGTATACATATTTCTGTATATATGAATATATCAAACATATAGAGAGAGTACAGTAGCTCTCTATATCCATGGATTCTTCATCCATGGATTCTACCAATCATGAATCAAAAATACTCAGGTTACAAAAGTTCAACGGTTGTGTCTGCATTGAACTTGTACAGAGATTTTTCTTGTCATTCCCTAAACAATATGATGTCACAACTATTTATATAACATTTACATTATATTAGGTATTTTTTTTAAATTTTTATTGTATTTTAGGTTTTGGGGTACATGTGAAGAACATGCAAGATTGTTGCATAGGTACACATGTGGCAGTGTGATTTGCTGCTTTCCTCCCCTTCACCTATATCTGGCATTTCTTCCCATGCTATC
>CAUYLG010054650.1:0-32524 GCA_963573385.1 Cacajao melanocephalus | reverse complement strand
GTAGTGCTGCTTTGGGGGCGTGGGTCTCGTGGGGGTGGGGGGGGGGGGGGGGTGGGGGGGGGGGGGGGGGGGGGGGGGGGGGGGGGGGGGGGGGGCGGGAGAGAAGGAAGGAAAGGCAGGAAGGCCTGCCTAAAGTATTTGCTACCTGGACCTTTATGGGAAAAGTTTTCTAGCCAATATATTGATAATATCACTCTTCTGTTTAAAATGATTTAGAAAATTCCTATTGCCTTTGAAATAAATTCTAACTCCTTTATATGGAATGTAAGCCCCTTTAGTCTCTCTGCTTTGTAGCCCTATCAACTTTCTTGTCATGTTGTATGTCTTGTAACTTTTTACTACTGATAATATGCTAATGCAAAATGGACCATTTTCAGGTTAACTGATACAGTTTGTGTGATCCCATTGTGATTCATACGTTATTATTTTTAGTCTTTTAGGAAGAGATATCTCAGAGGTAGAAAATCATGTATAAGTAGGAATAATCTTGTTTATTTTACAAGCTTTTAATTTCAAAAAAGGTAATATCTTCCCATCTGTAGTCTACAGACCTCTGGCTAGATGAAATTTAGATAGTAATAATCAATCTATTAAAAGAATAAATTCTTTTAGACAATTTCTACATGGAACCTTAAATGTATATAGTAGATTCATGAGCTTAAATAGAACTTTGAGGCTTCAATGCTCTCAATATTTTGAGCTTCTGTAAAGCAGACCTTTGGGCTATAAATAAAGCTATGCATGAAGAGTAACAATGCAGCATTCTAAATAGTGACGTTTGCTTTTCAAATAAAAAGGATAGTAAAACCATTTTTATACTTCCCTTATTTTAGATTTTCATCTTTTACGTGTAAAAATCCTCATGGGTTAGGGTTAGCATATCAATAGAAAGGCTATTGGATGAAGGAGATTTTATATTGGACACTTTATACTCTTATTGGCTAAACTGAGACTAAAAGCTGAAAAAGGTTAAAATTTGAGAAAAGTTTAGAAGGTGCCTTTCACGATTATGTTTATAAATTAATAATTACAACATTAGACATTACAGAACATAATACCTTGAGAGAGAAATTTTACCAGGCACCAAACATTTAAATATTCCTCTCTTTAGATCTTCTCTTGGCTAGAAAAAGATTGAAACTATCGACATAAAAAATATAGAAATATGGAGAAAATCTACTTTTATTGGGTAAGTGGCAAAGGTGAAAAGGTAGAGATAATGAAAAAAGTCAATGGGGCTGGAAAATCTAAAAAGTGTAATTAATTTTCTGACACTGTGATCTCTGCATGTATAGATTCTGATGAAAGTAATAAAACCTTCCCTCAATATAATATGCCTGCTCAATTAGGTATCACAAAATGCAGATAATGAACAACAGAATGTTCACACTTTTGAAAGTAATTAGACTTTTTCATGATCCATAAAAGTATAATTAATTGAATGACGTACATTTAGAATTTAAATATCAAACTTAATCCAAAGATGACTGATCTAATGTGATGAATGCATAATAATACCTAAAACGTCAAAGCTTAAACTACAAAATGGCTTCATTGCGCACAAGATTCAAGAAAAGCACCTTCTAGAAGTATTTCTTGCTTTCAAGAAGCTTTTGCTCTATTGTTTCTTTGACAACAATGAAATTGATGTCTAACAATATCTAAACCAACCCAGCTTAATTTAAACTACACAACGTCTTCATAGTGCAAAAGATTCAGGTAAAAGCGCCTTCTAGAAGTATTTCTTCTTTCAAGAAGCTTTTGCTCTATTGTTTATGTGAAAACAATGAAGTTGCTGTCTAACAGAATATGTTGGGAAACCAGGAAAGGACTCTTAATTTGTTCATTTGATCTCAACGTGGCTCTGTGGTGCAAGACCTTTTAAAACAGAAACCTGATACAGACTACAAGGATTCATAAGAAACTGGTCAGTTTTACTGTTCTGTAGCTAATAAATGGGAGGGCCAGAGTGTACCTGATTTTGACCTCTTGGATACACTTTGTACTATAGTTACTTTAAAAATACATGTGAGAACATTCATACTTCGTTACTCTACACTGAAATCTAAGAGAGAAACTAAGCACATTCAAGATCTGTGGGACACGTTTTGCCCTACGTCCTGCAATCTACAGCTTTACTTCAGAGACTGGATTAGAAAGACATTTAAGCTTATTAGATAGATAGGTGTCATCCCCTTGTATCAAGGTACATGAAGAGAAAAGTTCAAGAATTATAAATTCTTAGGAAACATAAAAAATCCATTGGACTCAGCAAGGAAAATGTCAACAAATCAAAAGATACTAGATGGCTATTGACCAGTTTCACGAAGGCAAACCTGCAAGTCAAGATGGAATAATGCTTTCCCACCATGTGCCTAAGACTGCAAATGACACTAATCCTTTTTAATGGTCACAAAAGCTGACAACTTACTCAGCCTAGAATTGAAGGCACAAAATCATCTCTGAAAATGACTCACCATAAACAGGTCACGAGCACCAATGTCAACAGCTAGGAGAAATGCCTTTTCAAATCTCTGGTACCTACAAGGCAGAAAAAAAATGTTATGTTAATTGTTAACAAGAATATGTAAAAGGAAAGAGCTGTTTATTTAACATATTTGTGTGATACTGTCATTGTCCTTCTGATTGGAAAAATATTTTCAAACAGAAGGGATCTTCCATATGTACAAAGTTGTTACATTTAGGAGGGCTGAGGTACGGAGCCTGTGGAGGCCTTAAGTATAACTTTGAAGAATAAACATAACCCCAAGTAGACACTGCTGACTGTGATAGCTTAGAAAACATGTTGCCTCTTCTTCTTAGTCATCCTCAGCTACAGAAATCAAAAGGCAATTGCGTTTATTTTTGTCAATGAAGAGTGTCTTGTACTAGAAAGTTTGTTGATTCATTATATATTCAGTGGAGGTCGGATAAACTAAGGAAGAGGTCAGAGGATTAGCAAATTGTACTATTTGTCCATGCATTTACTGCAATGTTGCATTTGTCCCCATTCCATTGTAACTATTCTGGCAATAATAATTATCCATCTTCTTTTTTCATTTCTTTTTTAATACAGGGCCTCACTCTGTCACCCAGGCTGAAGTGCAGTGGTGCAATCACGGCTCACTGCAGCCTTGACCTCCTGGGCTCAGGTGATCCTCCTACCTCAGCCTCCCAAGTAACTGGGACTGCAGGCGTGCGCCAATATGCCCAGCCAATTTTTTGTATTTTTCATAGAGACGGGGTTTTTGCCACGTTGCTGAGGCTGGTCTCAAACTCCTGGGCTCAAGCAAACCACCAACCTCAGCATCTCAAAAGTACTGAGATTACAGGCATGAACCATTGTCATCCAACTTCTTAAGATCAAACTTAAAGGTAAATTCTCATCTTGTGTGTCCTTTTGGTCATATCTAATTCCATAAACGGCCCTTCCTTGACACCCTCTCCTACCTTGGCTTGCCCTACTTTCCTTAATTTTTTGTTTTCCCTTCCTTAGATTGTGTTCTTCTCGATCTCCTTTGCTGGTTCATTTTTCTCTGCCTCCCCATGAAATCATCATTCTATAATCTTCTTTTATTTTACCACTCTCTCCAATCTCCTCAATAACCTTATCACTCCCAGGGCATTGCTAATCAATTATCAGTGGCTTACAAATCTACATCTCTGGGATCCATATCTTCCCTGAGCTCCAAATTATTATTTCAAGGCACCGCAAAGCTAACGTGTCTAACACGTTCACTGAAATGTCAATTTGGCAATCATATAGGGGAAACTGAAATTGGAGACAGTGAAATTAAGGGGGATAAGTTAGGATGTGCTCTTCTTTCTAGGTGAGAGGTAACGATAGACAGTAGAAAGTAGATGGTAATGATACAGTAGATGGTAAAATAAAAAAACTGGCAGCATGGTGAAACAGAAATAGCAATAGGAGACTCCCAACTAGACTGTTTATAGAATATAGAACCTAGTTAAATTACATTAAAGTACATCATAGGACTATGAAAGGAAAGTAAGTAAATACCAAGGGGGCCATATTCTCAATAAAAAAATAACCAATTAAGCAAAATCCCTTGACAGAATCACAGTGAGGACTCCTCAGCAGACAACAAATAAGGGGGGAAAACAGGGCCGAACTACTTACAGGGCCATCCCCTTAGAAGATGAGTCTGAACAAATCTCAAGTTAAAGATGATAAGCTCAGACTGCTGATTAAGCCAAGTACAAGAGCTAAACCCAATAATTCTGATTAAGCCAGGGGCTAAAAGAGACCCAGGTTAGTAGTGCCCCTAACTTTCACAGAAACAAACAAATTCATGTCTGGATTAAAGCCCTTCTAATAGAGGCCCTCAATGATTAACATAAACTAAAATCAAACAAGTGTGAGTTCACAACCAATGATCATCAAAAACACAAGAAAATGAGGCACTATAACTAAAAATTAGAAAAATAACTAATTTAGATCTCCAAGGATTTCAGATAATTGAATTGTTAAAGTAGGCATATAAAATAATTCAATATAAAATATTTAAAGAAAGAAATGAGGGAGTCATAAAAATAAGCATGTAATATCATACAATAAGGAATAATCAGGATAATACTTTAAAGAATAAAACAGAACTTTCAGAAATAAAAGAATTAATAACTGAAGTTAAATAATTAAACACCTTTCTTTAAATTTTATTATTATTATTTTTTTTACTGGGTCTTGCTCTGTTACCCAGGCTGGAGTGCAGTGGCTTGATTATAGCTCTCTACGGCCTCAACCTTTTAAGTACCTCAAGTCTCTTAGGAGACCTTGAATCTTCTAAATAGCTGTGACTGTATACAAGCATGTGCCACGTGCTGGGGTAACTTTTTTTTTTTTTTTTGTAGAAATGAGGTCTCATTATGTTGCCCAGACTGGATTCAAATCCATGGGCTCAAGTGATCTTCCTGCCTCGGCCTCCCAAAGTGCTGGGACAATAGGTGTGAGCCCCACTGTGCTCAGTCAATTTGATACATTTGAAGAAAGAATTGGTGAAGTAAAAGTGCATAAATTATGTATAAGTCAGGAACTACTCAGAATGTTACACAGAGAAAATAGAGATTAAAAATATAAAGAGAGGCTAAGCAAATTAGAGACTATGAAAAAGTCTAATAGGACTACACAGGGAATTAAGTTAATGATTAAGAATTTCCAGAGATGATAAATGATATGAGACAATCAGCACAAAGGAAACAATGTGTATCAGGCAGGATAAATAAAAATGTTATTTAAAATATTCACATTTGTAATGGAAATGCAGAACTGAACAAAAAATGAAAATTAGGCCAGGCAAGGTGGCTCACGCCTGTAATCCCAGCACTTTGGGAGGCTGAGGTGGGTGGAGCACCTGAGGTTAGGAGTTTGAGATCAGCCTGGCCAACATGGTGAAACCTCATCTCTACTTTAAAAAAAAAATTAGCTGGGTGTTGTGGCGGGTGCCTGTAATCCCAGCTACTCAGGAAGCTGAGGCAGGAAAATCACTTGAATCTGGGAGGCAGAGGTTTCAGTAAGCTGAGATCGTGCCACTGCACTCCAGCCTGGGCAAGAAGAGTGAAACATGGTCTCACAAAACAAACAAACAAACAAACAAACAAACAAAAAACAGAAAAAATAAAAAGGAAGAAAATTTATATGGAACCAAAAAAAAAAGCCTGAATACCCAAAGCAATTCTACGCAAAAAGAACAAAGTTGGAGGCATCAGATTATGCACTTCAGATTCCTACAAAGCTACAGTAAACAAAATAGCATGGTAATGGTACAAAAACAGACACATAAACCAATGGAACAGATTAAAGAACTTAGTAAAAAAGCCAAACACCAGCAACCGACCTTCTGATCTTTGACAAGGTAGACAACAGCAGCAATGGGAAAATGACTTCTTATTTAATAAATGGTGCTGGAATAACTGGATAGTCATATACAGAAGACTGAACTAGTCTCCTTCCTTTCAATATATAAAATAATAAACTCAAGATGAATTACAGACTTAAATGTAAAATCTTAGAAGAAAACCTAGGAAATATAATTATGGACATAGCCCTGGCAAAGATGTCATGACGAAGACTCCACAAGCAATTGCAAGAAAAACAAAAAATTGACGAATGGGAAGACCTAATTAAACTAGAGCTTCTGCAGCCAGGCGTGGTAGCTCATGCCAGTAAACCCAGCACTTTGAGAGGCCAAGGAGGGTGGATCGTGAGGTCAGAAGTTCAAGACCAGCCTTGCCAAGATGGTGATACCCCGTCTCTACTAAAAATACAAATACTAGCTGGGCATGGTCACGGGCCTCCTGTAATCCCAGCTAGTTGGTAGGCTGAGGCAGAGAACTGCTTGAACCCAGGAGGTGGAGGTTGCAGTGAGCCAAGATCACACCACTGTACGCTAGCCTGGGTGACAAAGTGAGACTCTGCCTCAAAAAAGAAAAAAAAAAAAAGCTTCTGAATAGCAAAAGAAACTATCAAGAAAGTAAATAGACAACCTACAGAATGGGAGAAATATTCACCAACTATGCATTTGACAAAGGTCTAATATCCAGAAACTATAAAGCAGTTAAATTGACAGGCAAAAAACTTAGAACCCCATTAAAAAATGGGCAAAGGATATGAACAGACACTTCTCAAAGTAAGACAAACTCTCAGCCAACAAGCATATGGGAAAATTACTGATCATTAGAGAAGTGTGAATCAAAACCACAATGAAATACCGTCTCATTCCACTCAGAATGGCTATTATTAAAAAGTCAAAAAACAGCAGATGCTGGCAAGGGTGCAGAGAAAAAGGAACACATATATACTGCTGGTGGCAATGTAAATTAGTTTTGCCACTGTGAAAAGCAGTTTGGAGATTTTTCAAAGAACTTAAAACAGAACTGTTATTCAACCCAGCAATCCCATTACTGGGTATATACCCAAAGGAATATAAATTGTTCTACCATAAAGATATGTGATATGTATGTTCATCACAGCACTATTCACAATAGAAAAGACATGGAATCAACCTAGATGGCCATCAATGGTTGGCAGGATAAAGAAAATATGGTGTGTGGGTGTGTGTGTATATATATATATATATATATACACATATATATATATATACACATATATACGTATATATATATACATATATATATACACATATATATACATATATATATACGTATATATATATACATACACACACCATGGAATACTATGCAGTCATATAAAAGAAAGAGATCATATCATTAGCAGCAACACTGATGGAGTTGCCACTGTCCTAAAAGAATGAATGCAGGAACAAAAAGCCAAATACCACATGTTCTCTCCTATAAGTGGGAGCTAAACACTGAGTACACATGGAATCAAGGAAGAGGACAATAGATACCAGGGCCTACTTGAGGCTGGAGTGTGGGAGGAGGGTGAATTGAAAAAGTATCTATGGGATCCTATACTCATTAGCATAGTTATTCTGGGTGATGAAATATGTTGTATACCAGATCCTCATGACATGCAATTTACCCTTGTAACAAACTGGCTGATGTACCCTTGAACCTAAAAGTGCAAGAAACAAAAATAACTTATACATAAAATTTAAAAAAAGAAAAAGCTGGCCGGGCGTGGTGGCTCATGCCTATAATTCCAGCACTTTGGGAGGCCGAGGCGGGTAGATCACGAGGTCAAGAGATTGAGACCATCCTGGTCAACATGGTGAAACTCTCGTCTCTACTAAAAATACAAAAATTAGCTGGGCATGGTGGTGCACGCCTGTAGTCCCAGCTACTCAGGAGGCTGAGGCAGAATTGCTTGAACCCAGGAGGCGGAGGTTGCGGTGAGCCGAGATCACGCCATTGCACTCCGGCCTGGGTAACAAGAGGGAAACTCTGTCTCAAAAAAAAAAAAAAAGAAAAAAGAAAAAGCTGCCAGAGAGAAGATATTTCATCTACAAAGGAACTACAAATAGATTGACCCTAGACTTCTTATTGGCAAGAACAGTAGGTAGAAAACAGTGAGAAACTATCTTCAAATTACGGAGCAAAAATAAGCATCACGTCTCTGAGCAGAGACTCTTCCAATTTGTTGATTTTTGTTTTTGTTACAATTGGTTGGGAAGTCTTTGTCATGATGTCTTTGCCAGGCCCTATGTCCAGAACAATATTTCCTGGGTTTTCTTCCAAGTTTTTTAGTTTTAGTTTTACATTTAAGTCTCTAATCCATCTTGAGTTCATTTTTGTATATGGTGAAAGGAAGAGGCCTAGTTTCAATCTTCTCTATATACAAAAATTCTAAACTTGGATGTACTTAATAGGTTCAAAAATGTATAAAGCAAAACATTAATGGAATTAAAACAAATATCAGCCTACCATCATTGTGTGAGACTTCAAGCGTTATCTCTGAATTTTTGCTAGTCTAAGCAGTGAAAAAATTAGGAAAGAAAGAGAGGTCTTAACATAATTACAAAGCTATGTTTATTGGATACATAGAACTTAAATCAGAGAACCTTAAATCTTAAATCAGAGAATACACATTTTTCTCAAGCACAAAATTATATTATGAAGTAAATAAGCATGGGGGATTGCAAAATTATATTATGAAGTAAAAAAGCATGTCTCAATACATTCTAAAGATTGTAATTAATCCATCCACAATGTAATAAAGTTTGACAAAAAGATAAGCAATATATTCACATGTACTTAGGAATGACAAAGTCATTAGTCAAAGAAGAAATCATAATAGAAATTTTAAAACACTTAAATGTATACAAAAACACTTGAGCAAATCAGGCATTTGAAGGGAAATTTATAGCCTTAAGTGCTTATATTGAAAAGAAGGTTAAAAATTGATGAACTAAATATCCAACCTAATAATTTAGAAAAACAACAGTAGAATAATCTCAAGAAGGCACTGGAATAACACATTTGAAGTACTGAAAGGAAGATGAAACACACACAAAATTTTATATGCAGCAAAGAGTCTTTCACCAATGAAGGTGTAATAAAGACATATTCAGGAATAAACTAAGAAAATTTATCACAAGTAGAACTACACCATAAAAAAGACTAAAAGAAGCTCTTCTGTCTAAACACCAGATGGAAATGCAGATCCTCAAGAAAGAATGAAAAGTAGGAGAAATGGTAAATACCGGGGCAAATATAAAGAACTCCATGACCTTTATTTCTTTAACATATGCTTGTCTGTTGAAAGCCAAAATTATAACATTTTGTGAGGGTTATAACATGTAGGTAATGTATACGGCAACTATGGCATACAGGATGTGATAAGGTGGGTAAATGAACTGATTCAGCTCATTGCAAGATTTCTACATTTTACATGAAGTGGACTACGTGAAGATTTCTACATTTTAATTCTAAGTGGACTGTAGAACACTAAGGATATATAATGTAACTCCTACAGCAACCATCAAAAAAACAGTGCAAGTAGTTATTACTAGAAAAGCAAGTAGGTATAACTAAAAAAGCAACTAGATAAATAAAAAAGTCTGAAAAATATTCAAATAATCCAAAGAAGAAAGGATAGGAGGAGTGAATAAATGAAAATTGGAATGTACAAAGAGAAAACAAATAAAATGGTAGACTGAATTCCAACTACATTCATAATTACATTAAATGTTAGTGAACTGAACATTCTAATTAAAAGACAAAGACTGTCACAAGGCATAAAATAGCAAGAATCAAATATACGCTGTTTGTAAGAAGTCCACTGTAAAAATACAGATAGTTTGAAAGTACATAAATAGAAAAAAAATATGAAAAGGCTAGAATGACTATAATTATCAGATGTAATAGACTTTAAAAATAGTATTAAAGGAGGGACATTTCATAAGGATAAAAACATCAATTCATCAGGAAGACCTGTAACAATCCTGAGTGTGAATGTCTTAAATACAGGAAGCAAAAAAAGGTAACAGAATTAAAGAAGACAATTATATTAACAGTTGCTTTTAGCACTCCTCAATTAGCAAATGATATAAAGTTAAAAAAAAATAAAGTAATAGATGATCTCTATCTTCACAGAGCAACATCAGTCTGAAGTACTGAAAGGAAGTGTGTCTCTATTATCAGTGTATATTGTATATACATACACACACACACACACATATATACACAAAAATAAAAAACAGATGATTTCTATCTTCATAGAACAATATATCAGTCTGAAGTACTGAAAGAAGTGTGTTTCTATTATCAGAGTGTGTATTGTGTATGTATATATACACACACACACACACACACATACTTTGATACATACTTTGTGTATGTGTAAACATATATACACACTCAGTGTGTATGTAGATATCACCATGAGAACTCCTTGTTACTTTGCTCATTTATTTCATTTTTGTCTCTTTGACCAGTCTTAGACTGAAAATGTTACATGCAAATTAACTACTAGTTTGCTTTTGTCTGTTTCTCCTTATATCTCCTACAATTTCTGCTTTATGAAGATTCCTATCATTTTATTTGGTACACAGACATAATTTTTATTATTATGAAAGGTAGCCCACAGCATTGTAGAATTACTCTCTTTGTTCTGTTTAATAATCTGTGGCATAATTCTGTCTTGTCATACACTGTATAACAATCCCTGCTTATGTATTTTTTGCCATGTGGCAACTTTGCTTTTTAAAAAATTGTTTTGATTTTCTATTTGTTTTGTATTTAGCAATGTTTATATTTTTATATAGTCAATAAGCATGTATAATTAATGTAATTTTCTTGAGCTCCTTTTTCTTATACTTCTATTGTCTACTTTTTACATATCACTTTACTGAGATATTGTGATAAGAACACTTAAGATGTAGCCGTTTGGCAAATTTTTAAGTATACGATATAGTATTTGTTAATGATAGGCATTATGCTGTATGTTAGATCTCTAGGTCTTACTCATCCTGCATATCCGAAACTTTGTGCTCTTTGACCAACACCTGTTACTCCCCCTACCACTGGTCCTGGCAATAACTATTCTTCTCCATGCTTCTATGAGTCTGACTTTAGATTCCTCGTATGAGTGGAATAAGTCATATTTGTCCTCTGTTCCTGGCTTATTTTACTCAGCAAAATGTCCTCCGGGTTCATCCATATTGTAATTTCTTTTATTTTATAAGGCAAAATGATATTCTATTTATGTAAATACCACACTTTTTTTGGCAAATAAACTGCTTTTATTGATTATACTGCAATATAAGCAAATGATATGGATGGTATTAATAGAAATTTGTTAAGTATTTGAATTCTGTATAATTCTGCTAAGAATTAGATTGAGTAATCTTCACAGAATTTCCTAATTTTCCTTGCAAATGAAGTTGGTACTGTGCATTTTATTATTCTGGTTTTGTATATTCATGTTTCTCTATTTTTTCATTATTACCCTTTCCCCAAAGGCCTTTTTATTTAAACAATTTTTAAATGTGAAATATGCACAGTTTTCAGTGCTGACTTAATTTTTTTATACCCTTTGCCCATCATCTCCCCTTTTCCAGAATGCCTCATTTCACCTAACTTTATGGTAACCACCATCCTATTCTATAACACCATGAGTGCAAATTTTTTTAGATTATACATATAAGTGAGATCATGCAGTCTTTTTTTTTTCTTTTGAAAGAGAGTCTCGCTCTGTCACCAGGCTGGAGGGCAGTGGTGTGATCTCAGCTCACTGCAACTTCTGCTTCCTGGGTTCAAGTGATTTTCCTGCCTCAGCCTCTCAAGTAGCTAGGACTACAGGTGTGCACCATCGCACCCAGCTAATTTTTGTATTTTTCAGTAGAGACAGGGTTTTATCATGTTGGACAGGATGGTCTTGATCTCTTGACCTCGTGATCCACCCACCTTGGCCTCCTACGGTGCTGGGATTATAGATGTGAGCTACTGCACCCAGCCAATCATGCAATCTTTTTGTGTCTGGCTTATTCACTTAGCATAATGTCCTCCAAGTTCATTCATATTGTTGTAAATAACAGGATTTCCTTCTTTTTAAAGGCTGAATAATATTCCATTATATATTTATGTTGTTTCTGTATCAACTCAACATTTGAGGGAAAATTAAGTTGTTTCCATATTTTGACTGTTGGGAATAATGCTGCAATGAGCATGAGAGTATGGATGTCTCTTCAAGATAGTAATTCTATTTCCTTTAGACATATACCCAGAAGGAGGATTTCTGGACCACATGATAGTTTTATTTTTAATATTTTTAGAAACCTTTATACTGTTTTCCACAGGAGCTATACCAGCTTACATTCCCACCAGAAGTGGTATCCTTTTATCCACATTCTTGCCAGCCACTCGTTACCTTTTGACTTTTTGGTTAGGAGGTATCGTAACAGATGTAAGGTGTTATCTCTTTGTGCTTTGATTTTCACTTCCCTGATGATTAGTGATGTTCAGCATCTTTTCATATACCCATTGGACATTTGTGTATCTTCTTTGGAAAGATGTTTATTCAGGCCCCTTGCCCATTTTAAAATTTGGTTATTTGCTATGGAGTTGTATGAGTTCCTTATATATTTTGGATATTGACCTCCTTCCCAGTATACGGTTTGCAAATATTTTCTCTCCTTCAGTTGATTGACTTTCATTTTGCTGATTTTTTTTCTTTGCAATACAGGAACTTTTTAGTTTCATGTAGTTCCATTTCTTTTTCCTTTTGTTGCCTATGATTCTTATATCAAATCTAAAAACTCATTGTCAGGACCAATAGCAAGGAACTTTCCACTCTTTGTTTTCTTCCACCAGTTTTAGTTTCAAGGTTTTATGTTTAAGTCTTTAATCCATTTTAAGTTAACTTTTCTGTGTGGTGTAAGAGAAGCATCCCTCTTAGAACTGCTTTTGCTGCATCCAGTTGCAGTTTGGTTTGTTGCATGTTTCATTATGTTTTGGTATATTGTGTGCTCCATCCTTAGAATTCATATGTTCACTGTTTCCCAGGGCTTTTTTTTTTTTTTTTTTGAGACAGAGTCTTGCTCTATCACCCAGATGGGAGTGCGGTGGCGCTATCATGGCTCACTGCAGCCTCAACCTCCCAGGTTCAAGGATCTTCCCACCTCAGCCTCCCAAGTAGCTATGACTACAGGTGTGCACCACCATGCCCAGCTAGTTTTTGTATTTTTAGTACAGGCAGAGTTTCACCCTGTTGTCCAAGCTGATCTTGAGCTCTTGAGCTCAAGAAATTCACCCACCTTGGCCTCCCAAAGTGCTGGGATTACAGGCGTAAACCATCATGCCCAATTATTTTAAAGCCATTGGCCATATTTTTTTAAAGCCAGATTTGACACCATGTAGAATAGCTTGGGAAGATACAAAATCCTTGGCCCATCCCCTTTTTCCTTGTGCATTTTGTAGTCATTGCATCAGTGTTCTCTTGCTGGTAGGAAATTTGATGTTAACTTATTTTTACCCTTTCAAAATGATTTAATGTTTTGGCCTGGAGACTGGGAGGATATATTATCTTTAAAGTCTGTTTTACTAAGATATTTCATGGAACAGTCTGACTGTTTGGGTTAATTTTCCAGGTACACTGTGAGTTCTTTCAATATTTACATTCAAGTCATTTATTTCAGGAAAGATATCTTGAATATTTTAAATCACCTCTTGAGACATAATTGATTTATAATAAAATTCACTTATTTTAAGTAAATAGTGCAAGGAATTTAGATGAATGTATAGTTAGGTTACAATAACTACAATCAAGATAAATGTTTTTAAAATCATCTCAAAAACAGTTTCCATGTGCTATTTTGCAGCAAATGCCCTTAGTTCATCCACCTTCAGGCTTTGGAAACAATTGATCCATCTGGTTTCTGTCACTATACTTTTACCTTTTTTCCTAGCATGTCATGTGTGATATCAAACAGAATACAGGCCAAATTGTATCAGGCTTTGCTTTTTTTCAAGAATATCATAAATGGAATAACAAAGAATGTAATGTTTTTATCTTTCTTTTCATAAATCTTTGGAGATTCATCTATTTTGTTCAGGTATGTAGTTTTTTTAAAAAATGGAATAGCATTAATCAACAGTTTGTTTATACATTTCCCAATTGGTGGTCATTTGAGACGTTCCCATTTAGGCCTGTTAGGAATAATGGTGCTTTAAGTATCCATATATAAGTTCCTGTATGGAGACATGTTTTCAGTTCTCTTAGGGGGGAGATACATATATGTTTATTTATATTTATATATTCTAACCATTCTAATCATATTCTAATAATTCTAATCATATAATTAGATTGGCTAGAATGTATAAATATAAATAGCTCCCCCAAGAGAAATATATATACAGGTATGACTAGAATGGTTAGAACTGTTAGGTAATATGGTAAATGTATTTTTAACTTAAAAGGAACTGCTGAACAATGCTCCAGTATAGTTATAACATCTTATGTACCCAAGAGCAACACAGAAAATTTCGAGTGTATCCACATCCTCCCTAGCACTTGGTATTATTTGTTTTTTAAATTTTGTCCTTCTAATAGTTCCTGGCATAGTGGCTTCTCATTATATGTAAAACATACTTCTCTGATGATTAATGATGTTGAGCATTGTACATGTGCTACCTAGACATCCATATTTTTTCTTTCATAATGTGTCTCTTCAAATCCTCTGTCCATTTTTTATTGAGTTAGCTTACTGTTAAGTTGTAAGAATTCTTTATATATGCTGGTTACAATACTGTAATCAGATACTGTTTTATCAGACACATATACTGAGAAGATTCTGAGTTTGTGGCTTTCCTTTTCATTTCTTAATGGTGTCTTTTGAAGAGCAGAAGCTTCCAATTTTGATGAAGATCTATTTTATTCTTTAATTATTTTTTCCTTATTTGATTTTGTAGAGACCGAGTCTCACTCTGCTACCCAGACTGATCTGGAACTCTTGGCCTCACATGATTCTCCCACCTTAGCCTCCCAAAGCACTGAGATTACAGGTATAACCACACTCGATCTATTTTTTCCATGTTATATCTAAGAAATATTTATATCAAAATCATTATTGTTTCTCTTTGATCCACTTTTCCTGAAGATCTACAGTTTTACCTCTTATATTTAGGCTTGTGATGACCCATTTCAAGTATATTTTGTATTGGTATGAGAACAGAATTTTTTTTCTTTTTGGCCTACACAGACATCCAATTGTTTTAGCATCATTTATTGAAAAGATTACTTGTTTGAGGACTAAGCTCTTATTTTTTTTATCTTGCCCAAATACCTAAGGGGCCTGGGGAGTCATGCCCTACAGACCATAAATTCCCATCAGATGGGTTTTATTTAACCCCACATATCATGACTTACTTTCCAATCTGACTCTGGCATAACAAGGAAGACAATCAAAATGTTTTACCCCAAAATATATTTCCTTGCCATACCTTGATTGCCCTGCAGTCTCCTGTAGGAAAAATCCACATTCTGTAGAGAATCCCCTTTCCCCTTTGTTTCCCTTCCTTCCTTTTCAGATCCAGGAGATAATCAACTAAGAGCCAGGCACCCTTTTAAGTTCTCTAAGAAACATTTTATGACCTGCTGTTTCTGAAGTCTGCTATCTGGGAGATTCCTCTGCATAATAAAACTTGGTCTCCACAATCCTTTATCTTAACCTGAACATTTCCTTTCTGTTGATCCTAGGTCTTCAGATAAACTCAACCAGTTGTCAACCAGAAAATGTTTAAATTTACCTATAGCCTGGAAGCCCCTGCTTTGAGTTGTCCCACCTTTCTGAACCAAACCAATGTATTTCTTAAATGTATTTGATTAAGTCTCATGCCTCCCTAAAATATATAAAACCAAGCTGTACCCCGACCACCTTAGGCACATGTTCTGAGGACCTCCCAAGGGCTGTGTCATGGGCCATGTTCACTCATATTTGCCTCAGAATAAATCTCTTAAAATATTTTACAGAATTTTACTCTTTTTGTCGACACATTCTGTATACAATTATCCTGACAAAGTAATAAAAACCCACTTGTAATAAGTTTTGAAATCAGGAAGGGTGAATATACAAACTTTGTTCTTTTTCAAGATTTTTAGGGGCATTTTGTAACTTCATGGGAATTCATAGATTGGTTTTCCCTATTTTTGAAAAAACAAAAACAAAATCATTGGAATTCTGGGAGGGGTACCATTCAATCTGTAAATTACTTTGTTCACAATTGCCAGCTTAACAATACCAAGTCTTTTAATCTATGAACACGGAGTGTTTTTACATTTATTTAAGTCAATTTCTTTCAGGAATGTTTTATAGCTTTCAGTGTTTATGTCTTTTACCTTGTGAACCCCGAATATCTGAGACAGGTGTCAGTCAATTTAGAAAGTTTATTCTGCTAAAGTTGAGGATCCACACCTATGACACAGCCTCAGAAAGTCCTGACAACACGTGCCCAAGGTGGTCAGAGCACAGTTTGGTTTCATACATTTTAGGGAGACGTGAGACATCAATCAACATATGTAATATGAACATTGGTTCAATCCAGAAAGGTGGGACAACTTGAAGCAAATGTGGGACAACTGGAAATGGGGAGGGGACATTCAGGTCACAGGTAGACAAGAGACAAATGGTTGCATTCTTTGGACCTTCTGATTAGCCTCTCCAAAGGAGGCAATCAGATATGCATTTATCTCACAGAGCAGAGGGGCAACTTTGAATACTGTCCTAAGCAGTTCCCAGCTTGACTTTTCCCTTTGGCTTAATGAGTTTGGGGCCCCAAGATTTATTTTCTTTTCACAATCTCCTTGGTTATAGTTATTGCTAGTGTGAAACAAAGAATAAATCTTGGGACCCAAACTCACTAAGCCAAAGGGAAAGTCAAGTGGAAACTGAGTCACACGAACATGCCTCCAATTTTATTTCTAACTAAGACAGCTACAAAGATTTTTAAAAGCTATAGACCTCCTTCACAATTTGACCACAGGGCCCCAAGATCTTTATCCTAAAACAGTTCTGTTGAATTTCACCCTGACAACGTAAATTGATAGCTTATCTTCACAGGTAAGGGAAAAAGGACAGAACTTAAAGTCAGCCCTCTGCCCCAGACACAAATGCATATCTGATTGCCTGCTCTGCTGTATGTTTATCTCATGTTAAAATGCAGATTTAATGAGCTAGATGCCTAAGTAACTATTCCTCTACCCCTTTCACATGTACATGGGTGATCAAAGACTCAAAAGAATACAACCCTTTGCCTCTTATCTACCCATGACCTTTTAAAGTTTCTTCCTCTTTCACCAATACCTGCCCTTTTCCCTTTAAATACTGAAGTCCCTAGACCCTCTTTGGAAAAAACAGGGACCACAATTTTTCCTGTGAATCTGTGTTCTTTCCTGGGCATCTCCTTAACTGTGGCAAATAAACCTCCTAAAATGATTGAGACTCTCCTTGGTCATTTGATTTACATTAAGTATTTTATTCTTTTGGATGCTATTGTAAATAGAATGAACCTTTTTTTTTTTTAAAGACAGAGTCTCACTCTGTCACCCAGGCTGGAGTGCAGTGGCACGATCTCAGCTCAGTGCAGCCTCTGCCTCCGGGTTTCAAGCGATCCTCCCACATCAGCCTCCCAAACAGCTGTGATTACAAGCGCCCACCACCACACCTAGCCAGGATTTCTTAATTTCCTTTTTAAACTGTTCATTGATGGTGTAGAAAAAAAGGCTACTTTTTTGTGTGTTGATCTTGTATCCTGCAACCTTGCTGAATTCATTTATTCGGTCTAATAGTCAGAGGAGTGTGAACCAGAACAACTCCATCTCAAGTAGGAGCTAGCTAAAATAAGGCTGAAACCTACTGGGCTACATCCCAGACAGTTAAGGCATTCCAAATCACAGGATGAGATAGGTCAACACAAAATACAGGTCATAAAGACCTTGCTAATAAAACAGGTTGCAGTAAAGGAGCCAGACAAAATCCACCAAAACCAAAATGGCAACTGTTAGGCCTCCAAGTCCAGGCCTGGCCATTTTAGCCTTGGTGACCCACACGTGTACCTCTGGATGGTCTCTAGGAACCAGAAAGTCTGAAGTGGCCACAAATAACCAGGCGGCCACAGTAAGAAGTAACACAACTTGTTCTTGCCTCAACTAATTGCTGCAACCTGCATCCATTGTTCCTGTTCAGCCTTGCAAAAATCCACCCCCCACCCCTAGACACTGGGTTTCTCAAGACCCCCACCCCTGTAACTATGTAATTTACCACACCCTACCCTCTGACTGCAACTGATACGCCCCACCCTATGATCATGCCTGTTTGTAATAAATGACCCTTACCCTTGTGATCATACTCCCCACCCTTGTGATCAGACTCCCCACCCTTATGATCATGCCTGTTTGTAATAAATGATCCCTCTCTTGTGATCATGCATCCCATGATGCCCTTCCCCTCCCCAAAATAGATCACCGATCCCTACCCTTGTAGTCATGCATCTTGTGACGTCCTCCCCTCCCCTCCCCAAGATAGATTACCACCTTTAGCTGACCATTTGCCCCAACCTATATAACCAATCCCCTCTCCTACCCCCTTTGCCTAATTCCTTTCTCAGACTTGGCCCACTTGCAACCAAGCACAAAATAAACGGCCTCATTGCCCACACAAAGCCGGTCTGGTGGTCTCCTTATGGGAGCGACCTGCGTGATAGCAATGAGACGTCCTCAATGCTACCCTTTCACCAGCACCATGACAGTTGATAAATGCCATGGCAACATCAGGAAGTTACCCTAGATGGTCAAAAAAAGAAGAGACATGAATAATTCACCCCTTGTTTAGCATTTCATCAAGAAATAACCATAAAAATGGGCAACCAGCAGCACTCAGGGCTGCTCTGTCTCTGGAGTAGCCATTCTTTTATTCCTTTACTTTCTTAATAAACTTGCTTTTACTTTGCGATGCAAACGCGCCCTGAATTCATTCTTGCGCAAAATCCAAGAACCTCTCTTGGGGTCTAGATCAGGACCCCTTTCCTGTAACATAACGCTTTTCATGTGGACTCTCTGGAATTTTCAAAATAGAATCATGTCATTTGCAAATATAGTTTTTCTTCTCTTTTTCCAATTTAGGTGCCATTTCTTTCTTTTGTTTTACCTAATTGCTCTGACTAGGAATTCGAAAACAATATTGAAAGTAGACATCCTTATCTTGTTCCCAGTCTTATGCAGAAAGCACTCAGTCTTCTACCATTGAACATAAGGGTTTCCCACAAATGGCCTTTATCACGTTGAGGAAGTTCATCTCTATTCTTAGTTTTCTGAGTGTTTTTTAACATCAATGGGTATTGAATATGGTCCCTTTCCCTGCATCAGTTAAGGTTATTGTATGGGTTTTGTCCTTGCTTCTACTCATGATTGACAGATTTTCTTATGTTGAAACACACTTATATTCCTGGGATAAATCAACCCATTAGGTTATTGATTTCAGACCTCTACTTTTAAAAATTTTTATTGAGGTAAAATATACATATAAAAGTTCCCACCTTTACTATTTTTACATGTACAGTTCAGTGCTAATAAATATATTTATAATCTTTTTTTTCCCCATTTATCCTCCTCCTTACCCTTCCTGGCCTCTGGTAATCACTGATCTACTCTCTATCTTCATGAGAGTCACTTGTTAAGATTCCACTTATGAGTGAGAACATGCAGTATTTGTCTTTCTATGCTTGGCTTATTTCACTTAACATTATGACCTCCAGTTCCATCTATATTGTGGCAAATGGGAAGATTTCGTTTTTTTGATGGCTGAATAATATTCCATTGTGTATATATACCACATTTTCTTTATCCATTCATCCATTAATGGGTACGTAGGGTGGTTCCATATTTTGGCTATTGTGAATAGTGCTGTAATAAACATGGGAATGCAGAAATCTGTTGGATATAGTGATTTCATTTCTTTTGGATATATACACAGTAGTATATATTAAAAGCTATGGCTTAATCATATGGTAGTTCTGTTTTTAGTTTTTTGAGGAACCTCCATTTTGTTCTTCATAGTGGCTGTACTAATTACATTCTCACCAACAGTGTACATGAACTCCCCTTTCTCCATTCTTACCAGCATCTGTTATTGTCTGTCTTTTGGATACAAGTCATTTTAATTAGGATAAGATGATGGGTCATTGTGGTTTTGATTTGTATGTCTCTGATTAGCGATGTTGAAGTGTTTTTCATATACATGTTAACCATTAGTATTTCTTTTGAAAAATGTCTACTTAGATCTTTTGCCCATTTTAAAAAACAGGATTTTTTTTTTTGGTATTGAGTTGAGTGCCTTATATATTCTGATTATTAATCTCTTGTCGAATGAATAATTTGAAAATATTTTCTCCCATTCTCTGGCTTGGCACTTCACTTTGTTGATCGTCTCTTTTGCTGTGCAGAAGGTTTTTTGCTTGAGGTAACCTCATTTGTCTGGTTTTGATTTGGTTGCCTGTGCTTTTGAGGTCTTACACAAAAAGTCTTCTCAACGACCAGTATCCCAGAGCCTTTCTCTAATGATATCTTCTAGTAGTTTCATACATTCAGGTCTTAGGTTTAAGTATTTAATCCATTTTAATTTTTGTGTATGGTGAGAGATGGGGTCTACCTTCATTCTTCTTCAAAGAGTAATCCAGTCTTCCCAGCATCATTTATTGAAAAGACTGTCCTAGGGCCAGGCGCAGTGACTCACGCCTGTAATACCAGCACTTCGGGAAGTCGAGGTGGGTGGATCACCTGAAGTCAGGAGTTCGAGACCAGCCTGACCAACATGGTGAAACCCTGTCTCTATTAAAAATACAAAAATTAACCAAGCATGGTGGTGGGCGCCTGTAATTCCAGCTACTCAGGAGGCTGAGGGAGGAGAACCATTAGATGTTTGAACCCAGGAGGTAGAGGTTGCAGTGAGCCGAGATCACACCATTGCACTCCAGCCTGGGTGATAAGAGCGAAACTCTGTCTCAAAAAAAGAAAAGAAAAAAGAAAAGACTGTCCTTTCCCCATTGTATGTACTTGGTGTCTGTGTTGCAAGTAACTTGTTTATAAAAGTGTTAATTTATATCAGGGTTCTCTATTCTGTTCCATTTGCTTATGTGTCTGTTTTTATATCAGTGCCATACTGTTTCAGTTACTATGGCTTTGTAGTAAATTTTGAAGTCAGGTAATGTAATACCTCCAGCTTTGTTCTTTTTGTTCATGATTGCTTTGGCTTTTCAGGGTCTTTTACGGTTTCATATAAGTTTTAGAATTTTTTTTTCTATTTTTGTGAAGAATGTCCTTGGTATTTTGATAGGAATAACAATGAATCTATAAATTGCTTAGAACTGTCATTTTAACTATATTAATTCTTCCAGTTTACAAGCATGAAATACCAATTTTGTATGTGTGTTCTCTTCAATTTCTTTCACCAGAGTTTTATAGTTCTCCTTGTACAGATCTTTTACTTCTTTTGTTATACTGATTCCTAGGTACTTAATATTTTTGTAGCGATTATAAATGAGATTCCCTTCCTGATATCTCATTTTTTTACATTTTACATTTTTATTTTTTGAGATAGAGTCTCACTCAGTTGCCCAGGCTAGGGGGCAGTGATGTAATCTCAGTTCATTTCAACGTCTGCCTCCTGGGTTCAAGCAATTCTTGGGCCCAAGTTTCCTGAGTAGCTGGGACTACAGGCACACACCACCACACCAGGCTAATTTTTTGTATTTTTAGTAGAGACGGGGTTTCACCTCATTGGTCAGGCTGGTCTTGAACTCCTGACCTCAAGTGATCCGCCCACCTCAGCCTCTGAAACTGCTTGGATAAAAGGCGTGAGCCACCGTGCATGGCCTAATTTCTTTTTTAGATTGTTTGCTATTGGTATATATAAGTGCTGCTGATATTGTATGTTAATTTTATATCCTGCAACTTGACTGAATTCGTTTACCAGTTCTAACAGTTTTTTTGGTGGGGTCTTTAGGTTTTTCTACATATAGGATCATGTCATCTGAAAACAGGGCTAATTTGACTTCTCCTTTTCCAGTTTAGATACCCTTCATTTCTTTCTTTTTTTTTCTCTTACCTAATTACTCTCACCAAGAGTTTCCATATTATGTTGAATAAAAGTGGTGAAAAATGGGCATCCTTGTCTCGTCCAGTCCTTAGACGAAAGGTCTTCAATTTTTCCCCATTCAGTATATTATCTGTGGGTTTGTCATAGATGGCCTTTATTATTTTGAGGTATGTTCCTTCTATACCCATTTTAATGAGAGTTTTCAATCATAAAGGTATATTGCATTTTACCAAATGCTTTTTTGCCATCTGTTGAAATAATCATATGGTTTTTGTTGTGTTAATGTGATATACCATGTTTAGGGTCAGTCACTGAATTTTTACTTAATCCCTTTGGGTAACTCATGGTTCCATTTGTTGGTGTTTCTTATGGGTATACATCTATGTCTCTGCATTGAAGGATTATTCATTTCAGTTTTCTGTCTAGCTTGTTTTGTTTCTTATTGAATATATTTGCTTAGCCTATCTTTACTGGTAGGTCACTGCCTCCTTTTTGGCTCTAGGTGGCTCTTTGAACCCAGGTTCTCCTCAGCTACAGTAAATGATCAGAGTTCTGCCTGTCCCAAATGGTGTGGTCCTAAAGGGATTATCCCAGCAGTATGAGAAGGGTGGCTAGGAGCTCTGGTCCAAGGGACCTGTGAAACATACCTCCTAAAGTGTGGTGCTGCTGAATAGCCACTATGATTTGGCATCTCCTTTGGCTAAGTTACAGAGCAGTTTCCAGGGTGGAGGATAGTAGTCCTGCCTACCCACTCTGTCTCTGCCTCTCCTAAGGGATATTTCATCATTCAAGCAGTCATGATGTACCTTGTGGGTTAACACAAGGGCAAGTCTCCTTCCAGGGATCCCAAGATAGTGTGATTACTGGTTGACCACCTCAATCTCACTTTTTCCAGTATAGAAATTGTAAACTGAAGGGAAGATTTTCCATTCACTTGTTGCCAGGCAGAATGGGAGCAAAGGGTATGATGGATGTGAAAGTCCAATTCTCCTACCATCTGCTCAAAATTTTTTCACTTATCTGTGGTCCTGGGATCTGTCATCCTTATGTTTGAGTTCTGGGTTGTTGCTGGTAGAAATCTCAGCACTGTATATTTATTTCTGGTTTTCTGTGGGAGGGGGAGTTCAGACAGCTTGCTTTTACACTGCCATTTTAAAACTAGAAGTTCCTTCTTTTTTAAAATGTAGGCATTTATTACTATAAACATCCCTGTAAGCATGAATTTTGCTGTGCCCCATAAGTGTCATTATGTTTTCAGTTTTAATTTCTGTCAAATTTGACGTGATTTGTTCTTGGAGCTCTTATTTAAAAGTCTTTTGTTTAATTTCAAATATTTTTGAATTTTTCAGTTTTCCTTCATTAATTTTTAGGTTCATTCTACTTTGATAGAAACTGTTTTGTATGATTTGTCTTTTAAAATTTTTTAGACTAGTTTATTTTTACTTTTTTTAAGACAGAGTCTTGCTCTGTTGCCCAGGCTGGAAGTGTAGTGGTGTGATCTCAGCTCACTGCAACCTCCACCTCCCGAGTTCAAGTTATTCTCCTGCCTTAGCCTCCTGAGTAGCTAAGACTACAGGCATGTGCCACCACACCCAGCTAATTTTTTTATTTTTAATAGAGATGGGGTTTCACCACATTGGCCAGGCTGGTCTCGAACTGCTGACCTCAGGTGATCCACCTGCCTTGGCCTCCCACGGTGCTGGATTACAGGCGTGAGCTACCACGTCCAGCCCCAGACTTGTTTTGTGAGCTAACATATGATCTATCCTGCAGAATGCCCTCAAGAAAAATGTATATTCTGCTGTTGTGGGTGGGGTAGTGTATTCTATATATGTATCTATTAGGTCTCATTAGTTTATAGTATTGTTAAAACCCTCAATTTCCTTATTGATTTTTTCTGGAGATGTGCTATCCATTATTAGGACAGGGCTACTGAAGTCTCCAACTATTAGCGTACAACTTCCTATTCCCTTCAATTCCATTAATGTTTGCTTCATATATCTTGGGTCTCTGGTCTTTGATGTACACATTTAAATATGTAATATCTTCTTGATGCATTTTCTCTTTTACCAATATATGGTATTCTTCTTTGCCTCATGTAATAATTTTGTCTGAACATCTATTTTATTTGCCATTAGTATAGCCTCCCTACCTCTCTTTTGGTTACCATTTGCATACAATATATTTTTTTAATCCTTTCACTTTGAACCTATTTGTGTCTTGGGATATAAAGTGAGTCTCTTCTAGAACACACATGGTTGGATCATGTTATTTTATCCAGTGGTCACCAATCTTTTTGACAATTTTTTTTCATGGATGGGGTGGGGAGGGGGCGATCATTTTGGAATGTAACCGTTCCACCTGAGATCATCAGGAATTAGATTCTCATAGGGAGCATGCAACCTAGTTCCCTCACATGTGCAGTTCACAGTAGGGTTCATGGTCTTATGAGTATCTAATGCTGCCACTGATCTGATAAGAGACAGAGTTCAGGTGGTAATGCTTGATCGCCCATTGCTCACTTCTTGCTGTTTGGCCTGGTTCCTAAAAGGCCATGGTACTAGTACATGGTCCAGGGATTGGGGACCTCTGATTTAATACATTGTTTCAATCTTTGTATTTTAAGTATCAAATTTAATCTATTTACATTTAAAGTGATTACTGATAAGAAAGTACATCTACTATTTGCTATGTTTTCCATAACTCATACCTGTTTTGTTAAATAAATTCATGCAATACTGCCTTCTTTCACAAATTTATTTTAATCTTCATTTCATATTCTGTATATCTTTTTAGTTATTTTCCTAGTGGTTACCCTAAGGATTATAATTAATGTACTAAATTTGTAACAATCTTGTTTGAATTCACACCAATATGGCTTCAATAACATACAAATACTTTGCTTCTGTACAGCTCTAACTACCCTATATTGTCACAAATTACATGTATATATTGTATCTCCATTTACATAGGTTTTAAACGAAAAGTTACAATCTAAAAATACAGTAGTATTGTCTTTTACATTTGCCTATATAGTTATCTTTACAGGTGTTCTTTATTTCTTCGTATGGCTTTGAGTTACTGTTCAGTGTCTTTTCATTTCACTCTGAAGAACTTCTTTTAGCATTTCTTACAACACAGTTCTACTAGCAAAAACTCCCTCATCTTTTATCTAGAAATGTCTTAATCCTTCCTCATTTTTTAAGAGATACTTTGGCTGGATATAAAATTCTTGTTTGTTTTTTTCTCACTGCCTTCTGGGCTCAATGATTACTAATGAGAAAACTGTCTGCAAATACCCTGACGATCCCTTCTAGATGGATTAATAATGAGAAAAGTATCTGTTAATATATTGAGGATCCCTTCTAGATGGATTACTAATGAGAAAATTATCTGTTAATATACTGAAGATCCCTTCTACATGACAAAAAACTTCTTACTTTCTGTTTTTTAAGATTCACTCTTTGTCATTTGGTTTTGAGTACAATGTGTTTTGGTATTGATCTTTGAGTTGATTCTACTTGAATTTTGTTGAGCTTTTTGCATGTGCAGATGCATGTCTTCAATCAAATTTGGGATTTTTCTACAATAATTAATTCTGATAGTCTTTCTTCTTTATCTAGGGCTCCCATAATGTATATGCTGCTATGCTGGATAGTATTCTACAGGTCTTTCAGACTCTGTTCATTTTTCTTCACTTTTAAAATTTTTGTTCCTCAGAGTTGATCATTTCAGTTGTCCTATTTTCACGTCCTATTTTAATGCTTCTTCTGCCAGGTCAAACTTGCTGATGAATACCATCTAGTGAATTTCTCATTTTGGTTCTTATATTATCCAGATCCAACTTTTCTATTTGACTCATTTTTGTAATTGCCATCTCTTCATTGATATTCTCTATTTGGTGAAGCATCAATACCTTTCATGGGTTATTTTCAAAATCCTCTAATCCTGGTTTCCTTGAGTTTACTGTCCACAGTTTCCTTTAACTTTTTAAGTGTAAAGGAAGAGAGTTGATTTAAAGTCTTTGTCTAGTAATTTCAACATCTGGGCTTCCATAGGTATACTTTTTATTTATATATTTTTTCATGTGAATGGGTCATACTTTCCTGCTTTTAAACTTTTGTTGACATTTTAAATATTTTAATGTTATAACTCTGGAAATCAGATTCTTTCCCTCTCGATGGTTTGCTATTGTTACTGCTGAAGACTGTAGTCAGACATTTTATTAGCGACATTCCCAAACTAATCTTGCAAAGCCTATATTCCTTGTGGTCAGTGACGTATGTTTCATTATCTCTGTCATTAGCTGGTAACCTAACAGAGATGCTTTTAAATCCTGAAGCACAACAACAAATGAACAAAAACAAAAATTTTCTGAGAGCTAGGATACTCCCTCACTGCTTAGCCAGGCTGTCTGATATTCTACCTTACCCATCCTTTCTTATTTGTGCAGACCCCGAAAGTCCTCCAGAGGTGTAAACCCAAGGTGCATCTCATCATTTCTGAGCCTGTGTCCAGCTCTGGTCATGTGTGTTGTACCCATTTCACTGGTATATGCAAGAAGCCATTCATGGCTCCTATTCACCCAAGTATCTTTCTCCTTATCCTTTTCTTTCCCAGGTTTTTTGGTCTGTCTCTTGCTTTCCCCATTTACCATCCCTAGAATAAGACAGCTAGGCATTTTCTCAGATATACAGGTATTACATGCCTTTACATGCTTTGGACAGACACTGCCAGAAATGCTATTCCAGCCTGAGAGAGGTGAAAACACCAAGCCTCTGTTACCAGTTCCTTTGGAAACCACCAGACTGGTCAAAATACATTTTGAGAACAAGGTTTGTAATGACCCTCTGGTACCAACTAATCACACCAGAAATGCAGACCCTGTCTTTATGGCCACTATCATATCAGCCACCTTGGATCACCCTAGTCCAAATGGGGTGTGACAGACAGGGTCAATGGGAAAATGGGGGTGACAGACAGGTAAAAAAAAATACCTCCATGCTTTCTAACCAAAATTTAACAGCTTCTATCTTCATTATGAACTCATCTGATTGCTCTGTTTCATTACATTCTCTATAATCTAATTTTGAAAAAATCGATTCTGCTAGTTTTTGCCTACTTAATAGTTGCTTCAGTGGAGGCATTAATTCTTGGAGCTTCTTATCCTGCTGTGTTTCATGACATCACTCATGCTTCTATTTGTAGACTCCAATGTGGCATCTACGACCATATACCTCTCCAATTCCCTATATACCTCTCCAATTCCCTATTTTCACGTTAAGACTACACTTTCCATAAGCTGCTCCCAGGCAATGGGTGATTACACAGAAACAGTAATACTAAGACAGTCTGTTTCTAGGTGACAAAAAGTGCTTCAGTTGGGCCAACTTGGCTTGATGATTCCCATTGCCCTTTCTGTAGAACCGCTTTGCAGTACATGTGGGTAGCAGGGCACAGATAGGCAAGGCTCACAAGTCAGTGGAATTTGTTGATTACTATTAATATCTATATGCTTTCAGAAAGGCTAATGAAAGACTGAGTGCTATTTACAGGTAGTGACTAAATGTGACAGAGAATCTCTTTGGTACCTCACAGAGGTTCTTATCTTCTTAATTTGAAGGGCAGACACAGTAGACAGGTAGAAGATATAACTGTTGATCAGAACTCTGGAGATTTTAAGATCCAACATCAAGGCAGATCCGCTTTGCTAAAGTCAGGGCCCTGCTTAATAACACCTGGGATCCTAAAATATGAAATGGATACCTCTGAATAGCTGCCCTTGAGGATTCTGATACTGCAGAACTCTGAAATCTGAGCCAGCACTCTGCTGTACTAGAAGATGCTCAGAGACCTCTCCCCACAATGTAATACATACTCCCCACTCTGAGGAAGTGCCTATACCTTTATTTATTCTGGCTGCCAAGCTGATAACCATGTTTAAATCTCAGCACCGGACTGGGGTGATCCAAGGTGGCTGAATAGACACAACTCCAGCACACAACACCCAGAGAGAGAGACACAGAAATCCAGAGACCTACTAGCTCCAACTGAGGTACCAGGTGCATTTCAATGGGTCTGGTCTGATGGTGAGTAAAGGCCACTCAGGGCAGACATAGGCAGGGAGGGATGCTGCTTCACCCAGACAGTGCTTCTGACCAGCAAGTCAGAAGCTCCCCCTCTGGCACCCTAGTCCAGATACAGCGCTTCCCCCAAAAGCCTCCGCAACACACAGAACAGGGGATCTTTGCCAACCAAGCTCTGGGAATTACAAGTGCAGAGTTGAATAATAATCCAGGACAGTGTCCCGGATTGGCACACAGACCTAAACAGACGCATAAGCCCAAAGGCAGCCGGGAGAGCCTGCAGACTGAGCTATCGCCCCCTCCTCCAGCCCGGAGAGAGAGGGAGCTGTAAGCGGGAGCAGTTGAGCAGACCCCTATCCTATGACCAGAGGGAGAGGAAGCTGAAAGGGGGAGACGGCCGGCTGGGTGTGGCTGGGTGGGTCCCTACTCTCCTTCACAAACCCGAAAGGGATGAAGCTCTGACCCTAGCCGGTTGCACAGCCAGTACCACAGTCTGAGCTGAAGCCTGAACGATCCAGTAGAGTGGAGGAAGGGCACAACCCACCATTAGAAGGGTGGGACTGGGCTACATGTTGTAGCAAAAAACACAGGAAGCCTACCTAGCAACGGGACAGCATTCTTGACAACACAGCAGTGCCTAGGTCAGCAGAAGAGGTGGGCCTAATCTCCTAGTATAAACAAAAAAGACACAGGAAGCTTCCCTAGTAACCTGAAGGAGTCCCTAGAAACCCAGTGGCACCTCCACAGGCAGACAAGTGACCTCATCAAACAGCTCCCTGACACCACAGCCAGGTAAATCCACAAAGATAGGAAAAAACAAGTGCAAAAAAGATGAAACCATCTAAGACCAGAACACCTCTTCTCCTTCAAGGGATCACAACTCCCAAACAACACAGGATCACGACATGACTAAGAAGGAATGCGACAAATTGACAGAAACAGGCTTCAGAAGGTGGATAATAACAAGCTTTTCTGAGCTAAAGGAACATATTCTAACTCAATGCAAAGAAACCAAAAACTTTGAAAAAGGTTAGACGAAATGCTAACTAAAATAACCAGCTTAGAGAAGAACATAAACGACTTGATGGAGTTGAAAAACACAGCATGAGAACTACATGAAGCAAACACAAGTTTTAACAGCCAAATCAATCAAGCAGAAGAAAGAATATCAGAGACTGAAGATCAACTCAATAAAATAAAAAGAGAAGGCAAGACAAGAGAAAAAAGAGTGAAAAGAAATGAACAAAGCCTCCAAGAAATATGGGATTATGTGAAAAGACCTAACCTACGTTTGATTGGTGCACCTGAATATCATGGGGAGAATGAATCCAAGCTGGAAAACACTCTTCAGGATATTATCCAGGAGAACTTCCCAAGCTTAGCAAGGCAGTCCAAATTTCAAATTCAAGACGTACAGAGCACTCCACAAAGATATTTCTCAAGAAGAGCAACCCCAAGGCACATAATTGTCAGATTCACCAGGGTTGAAATGAAGGAAAAAATGCTAGGGGCAGCCAGAGAGAAAGGTCAGGTCACCCACAGAGGGAAGCCAATCAGACTCATGGTGGATCTCTCAGCAGAAACCCTAAAAGCCAGAAGAGAGTGGGAGCCAATATTCAACATCCTTAACGAAAAGAACTTTCAACCCAGAATCTCATATCCAGCCAAACTAAGCTTCGTAAGTGAAGGAGAAAAAAATCCTTTGTGGACAAGCAATTACTGAGAGATTTTGTCACCACCAGACCTGCCCTACAAGAGCTCCTGAAAGAAACACTAAGCATGGAAAAGAACAAGTAACAGTTACTGCAAAAGCAAACCAGTTGGCAAAGACCAAAAATGCAATGAAGAAAATGAGTCAACTAATGGGAAAGAAAACCAGCCAATAACAAAATGGCAGGATCAAATTCACACATAACAGTGTTAACATTGAATGTAAATGGCCTAAACGCCCCAATCAAAAGACACAGACTGGCAAACTGGATGAAAAGTCAAAACCCGTCAGTGTGCTATATCCGGAAACCCATCTCACATACAAAGACACACATAGACTCAAAATAAAGGGATGGAAGAAGATTTACCAAGCAAATGGAGAACAAAATAAAGCAGGGGTTGCAATCCTAGTATCTGATAAAATGGACTTCAAACCAACAAAGATCAAAAGAGACAAAGAAAGACACTACATAATGGTAAAAGGATTAATTTAACAAGAAGAGCCAACTATCCTAAATATATACGCCCCCAACACAGGAGTACCGAAATACATAAAGCAAGTTCTTGACAACCTAAAACGAGATTTAGACTCCCATACAATAAAAGTGGGAGATTTCAACACTCCACTGTCAATAACAGATCAACGAGACAGAAAATTAATAAGGATATCCAGGGCTTGAATGCAGAGCTGGACCAAGCGGATCTAATACACATATACAAAATGCTCAACCCCAAATCCACAGAATATACATTTTTCTCAGCACCACATTGCACTTACTCGAAAAGTGACCACATCATTGGAAGCACATCACTCCTCAGCAAATGCAAAAGAACAGAAATCATAACAAACAGTCTTTCAGACCACAGTGCAATCACACTAGAATTTAGGATTAAGAAACACACTCAAACCTGTACAACCACTTGGAAACTGAACAACCTGCTTCTGAGTGTCGACTGGATAAACAATGAAATGAAGGCAGAAATAAAGACGTTCTTCAAAACCAATCAGAATGAAGACACAACTTACCAGAATCTCTGGGACACCTTTAAAGCAGTGTCGAGAGGGAAATTTATAGCAATAAATGCCCACATGAGAAACAAGGAAAGATCTAAAATTGACACCCTACCATCAAAATTGAAAGAGCTAGAGGAGCAAGATCAAAAAAATTCAAAAGCTAGCAGAAGACAAGAAATAACTAAGATCAGAGCAGAAAGGAAGGAGATAGAGACACAAATAACTTTCAAAAAGTCAATAAATCCAGGAGCTGGTTTTTTGAAAATATCAACAAAATAGACAGATCGCTAGCCAGATTAAGAAAAAAGAAAAGGGAGAAGAATCAAATAGATGCAATAAAAAATGATAAAGAGGATTATCACCATTGATCCCACAGAATATACAAACTACACCAACAGAGGTTACTACAAACAGTTCTATTCACATAAACCAGTAAACCAGGAAGAAATGGATAAATTTCTAGACACTTGTACTCTACCAAGACTAAACCAGGAGGAAGCTGAAACCCTGAACAGACCAATAACAAGGGCTGAAGTAGAGGCAGCAATCAATAGCCTACCAACAAAAAAAAAGTCCAGGTCCAAACAGGTTCACAACCGAATTCTACCAGATGTACAAAGAGGAGCTGGTTCCATTCCTTCTGAAACTGTATCAAACAATACAAAAGAAGGGAATCCTCCCTAACTCATTTTATGAGACCCACATCATCCTGATACCAAAAACAGGCAGAGACTCAACTAAAAAAAGAAAACTGCAGGCCAATATCCATGATGAACATCAACGCTAAAATCTTCAATAAAATACTGGCAAGCAGATTGCAACAGCACATCAAGAAGCTCATCCTTCACAATCAAGTAGGCTTCATCCAGGGGATGCAAGGCTGGTTCAACACACGCAAATCCATAAATGTAATCCATCACATGAACGGAACCAAAGACAAAAACCACATGATTATCTCCACAGATGCAGAGAAGGCCTTTGACAAAATTCAACAGCCCTTCATGCTAAAAACTCTCAATGAACTAGGTATTGACGGAACCTATCATAAATGATAAAAGCTATATATGACAAACCTACAGCCAATATCATACCAAACGGGCAAAAGCTGGAAGACTTCCCTTTGAAATCTGGCACTAGACAAGGATGCCCTCTCTCACCACTCCTATTCAATATAGAATTGGAAGTTCTAGCCAGAGCAATCAGACAAGAAAAAGAAATAAAAGGTATTCAATTAGGAAAGGAGGAAGTCAAACTGTCTCTATTTGGAGATGACATGATTGTATATTTAGAAGACCCCATTGTCTCAGCCCAAAATCTTCTCAAACTGATAAGAAACTTCAGCAAAGTCTCAGGATACAAAATCAATGTGCAAAAATCACAAGCATTCCTATACACCAATAACAGACAACAGAGAGCCAAATCAAGAGCAAAATCCCATTCACAATTGCTACAAAGAGAATGAAATACCTAGGAATACAACTAACAAAGGATGTAAAGGACCTCTTTAAGGAGAACTACAAACCACTGCTCAAAGAAATAAGAGAGGACACAAACAGATGGAAAAACATTCCATGCTCATGGTTAGGAAGAATTAATATCGTGAAAATGGCCATACTGCCCAAAATAATCTATAGATTCAATGCTATATCCATCAAGCTACCAATGACCTTCTTCACAGAACTGGA